>CAUYPK010113055.1:0-17945 GCA_963574355.1 Loris lydekkerianus
GCCACGGTGACTGGGAAAATGCCAGGAAGGCTATGTTGAATATTGGGATGAAAATGTGTCAAATGGTCTATGAAGCTAGTGTATGATGCCCCATGATCATATCAATGTACACAGCTATGATTTAATAAAAAAAAAAAAAAAAGAAAAAGAGGACTTTTTTCAGCAGCCTCTAATCCAGCCTCTCCTGACAGCTGTCCCATCATGACATCAAAATAGAAAAGAAAATAAGTGTCAAAAAAATTAAAGTCTGGATGGAATTTCTACAACCTGAACAGGTGACTAAATGAAATTAATTGAAAAATGTCTAATCTAAAAAATGCAGATACCAGAGTTATTCCATGAAAACAGAGCAATGCTGGATGCCTGAAATTAGGTGGGAAAATATTTTCATCCCTCTGTCTTTTTTAACAACTAATCAATTTATTTTTTAAAGTAATACATTGTAACGACATGTATTTAAGTTGTGTAATGTTTGAATGAGGGTGTTCGGTGTGTCCATCAAGTACACATGTCATTGTTTTGTGGTGTGAATCTTGTGTAATAAACTCTCTCTTCTCTCACTGCTCACTTCCTGTGCTCAACCAGACTCTAATTCTCAGAAGAGAAGCAGGCAGGAAGAAGAAGGCAGGTATTTGTTGTCTTAGAGGAGAAGACCTCGCGTACAAAGGACAAGACAGGACTAAGGAAATTTTGGAATTTTCCTTCATTGCTGGGTGTCCCTTGTTGAGAATTATGACTGCCAAACACTTGGCCTTCTTGCAAGTTAGCAGGCAGAGTCATGGAAGATCCAGGCTCATGCTGGCTGAGTGATACCAGGTAAAAAAAGAAAGTTGTCTAGATGTTGGAATTGCTAGAGGGGTTTTCTTTCACAAAACCCATGAACAGAAGGAGCCAAAGGTAATCCAGGAAGGCTGTTGATTTGCAAGTGGTGAGATCTTTTGTCATGTTAAATAGGGTGAAGAAAAGGACAGTGTGATAGTTGATAAAATTCTACAGGCCTAGGGACCAGAATCATCAGCCTCTTATAAAATTTAAGAGCAGACTTCTGAACACGGCAGATCCAGGAAAGGAAATGTTTTTTGGAAAACTGCCGCACAGTTTGCCAGGATGTAAGAAGATACAATCTGCGTGTAACAGAAGCAGAAAGCCATAAGGAGAGAGGGATTTGAAATGAACAGATGCAGGGTAAGATTCAAAAGGAGACTAGGAGACAGAAGAGGAGGAGATGGGAAACTGAAGCTCCAGTGCTGGATTAAAATTCATCTTGCAGATGGGAAGGTAGAATGAGACTCTGGGAGAACAAATTGGTGATGTGGAGGCAGGGAAAAACAAAGAGGATGAAAATGATGAGAGACAAGAAGCTGTGAGGCAGAGGACGGAGGATCTGAAATTGGGGGCATCCTGGAGGAAAATCACCCGCAAATTATAAGCAATACTCAAAGGCAGATCTGAGGGTTGAATATCTGTATACGTGGACTGAAAGACTGACATTTCCAGGAAAAAAAAAACGCATGAGGAAAACACACTATATACATTCAGAAAAATTGTTTGAAAATA
Organism: Loris lydekkerianus; assembly: GCA_963574355.1. Taxonomy (NCBI): domain Eukaryota; kingdom Metazoa; phylum Chordata; class Mammalia; order Primates; family Lorisidae; genus Loris; species Loris lydekkerianus. The sequence continues at coordinate 1,558 of CAUYPK010113055.1, forward strand.
ATAAATAAAGAAAAAAATTACAAATATCCAGGCAGGGAGAATAAAATATTTGCTTTGAAAAGTACTCTACATGTGTCAGACTGACCTTGTATTTCTCCAGGCAATGGAAGAACTTACAAATATCTAATTTAGAAATTCTGTGATTTCTAATTTCATTACAAAACAAACTGACTTTTATGGGAGAGGAAACCAAAAAAAATACATTCTCACATTTAGTGTTACACAAACAAACAAAAACTCGACAATGTATATAAAAAAAAAAAAAAAAAAAAAGAAGAAGCAGAAAAATTATGGCTTGAAAGATTTTGTAGTGTTAAAAACTGATGTCTAAATAATTATTGTAGGGTGGTGCCTGTGGCTCAAAGGAGTAGGGCACTGGCCCCATATGCTGGAGGTGGTGGGTTCAAACCCAGCCCCGGCCAAAAACTGCAAAAAAAATAAATAAATAAAATAAAATAAATAAATAAATAAATAAAATAAAAGGTTAAATAATTATTATATACTCAGTTACAAAAGTATTTACTGTAATTTCAAAAATATAGTAAAAGTATACCATAAACTTATAATGGTAGTATGTAAGTTTTTTTGACAGATAAGTTGCCATGTTAAAATAATTCTAAAAATAGGGCAGCATCTGTGGCGCAAAGGAGTAGGGCACCAGCCCCATATACCGGAGGTGGCAGGTTCAAACCTGGCCCTGGCCAAAACTGCAAAAATAATAATAATAATAATAATTCTAAAAGTAATCTACTTTAGTGCCTCCAAAGTTATTATTAATAGAATCTGTGGACAAGACAAATAGTAAAAATACTTATTGTCACAGAAGAAACACACAAAGGAAAGAGCAGAAAACCCATAAAAAACAGTAGGCATTAGATTGCCTATTAATGTGTTTGTGACATAATATTGAGTGTACACATCAGAGCACAAATCTATATACATGGTGTGAAATTAACTACATTTTAAAATTACATACACACATAGATACCTAAATATATGCACCAATATTTAGATGATAAAATTACAACTTACTTTTATTTTCATTATGGTTTTCTCTATATTTCTAACAATAAACATGTGTTCTTTTTATATCCAGGGGGAAAAAAATTGCTAAAAAGAATATTAAGGAATTGATTGAGGGAAAGAAACTCAATCTCCAGTCCTATGTCAGCTCCTTTGTGGTCCTTAACCTCAAATTCCTGGGATCAAGGGATCTTCCTGCCTTAGCCTTCCAAGAAGCTGACATGGAGGTATGCACTACCATGCCCACCACACCCAGCTGATTTTAAAACTCATTGTAGAGACAAGGCCTTGCTCTTGCTCAGGCTGGTCTCGAACTCCTCTGCCTCCCGGAGTGCTAGGATTATAGACATGAGCTACCACATTAATTCCCTTTGTAACCCACTGAGTCTAATGATAAAGGCTGTAAAACTTTGCCTTTTATTTGACATTTTATCCTATATCAAAGATTGTGCTGACCACAGGGTGATTATATTAGTACTTGGTTTCTTCTAAGATTTTGGTAATGAATGGTTAAAAATTCACTTTTGAAATGCTTTTTATTATTTCGTAACAAAAAAAAATTTTTTAAACCGTTTATTAAGTGTGCTTCATTGCGCCCCCCCTAAGATAGACAGACAAAAACCAAACCATGTAGGCCTGTGTTTCATTGTTTGAATTTTTTTCATTAAGCCCACAGCCTTAGCATTCCTGTGGGCCTGTTTTCTGTTTGAAATCTTGTGCTTTGGCAAAAATCACTGGATTCCTTGGGGGAATATTGCCTATTGTGAGCAATGATCTTTGTCAGGGATTCCATGATTGGCACACTTTGCATTCAAATGGGAAATTGTTGTGGTATTTGTGGTCCCATTTAGTCTTTCCAACCCAAAGAATCTACTAGAGTTAAAGTTTACTAATAATGTGGCCTTTTTTCCACGTAAACATATCGATGCTAATTGTGGACCATGGTTTTATTCCCTTACAGGGAAGTTCACTATTTGCACCTGCTAGAAACAATTGGATGCTCTAAGATAGATCTGGTGACTTTCAGACATGACATGTATAAACCAGGAGAACGTGTCCAGATGCATTTTTCCATACCCATGGGCTAAAGCTGGACTTGTGTTAATGAGAGCAGATACCCGAGAAGGGTGAGGTCTAGGAGAACAGGTCTTCTCAAGAAGACCACAAGGATACACCTGCAGGGGCCTCTCCATGGTGACTCAGCTCTTGGAAATTTGTAAACCTAACTTCTTGGAACTTGGAAATTTCCAAGTTCTGTGAAATCCTGTAGTTCTGAGGGGCTAGAATAGCATTACCACTTGATTCAAATTGGCCAATGAGAAGGGTACCCGTGGGGTGGAACTTTTTGACTGTCAATGACAAGGGAAAGACCAAGCCAGTCGGGGAGCATGGCCAATTAGAATTCTTATGCCATAAACTCCAGGCTGATGAATAAAGCCCTTCCCCTTATAAACATGGTATTTGGGTGCTCTTTCTCTCTGTTGGGCCTCGTCTTCCTGCAACATTAACATCACTAATCTTTATGCCTGTGGAATAAGGATCTTCCTACCATTTTAAAACTGTAACTCTTCTCACCTAAGAATTAACAACAAACATTAGACTCTCTTGCTATCTTTTTGTTCAACTCATTTATTTTTTGACTGTTATGTAAAACTGACAAATCTTGAACATTGAGTCCTTTTCTCTTCCTTTATTGGGAAAAACTGGTAAAAACATCTGTGTTAGTATTTGTGTCTCAGGAATCCATTCTACCAAAGAATAACTAATGCTTTCCAGTGAGGAGAGGGGTGGGGGACTGAGAGAAACAGAGAGAGAGAGAGAAAAATAATAAACTAGATGTTAACCTGTCAAACTTGCATGCACCGTTGGCCCCACTGCCCCACTTGCCAGGTTGATGATTTGTTCACTGGAAATAGGTTCTGCTCCAGGTGGGAGGGAGGGCACTTATAAATTCCTTAAAGAGAAGTCCCTGTGTATCAGTTAGTATTTTCATATTGCCAAAATAATGCTACATAACTGTGGAGAGCAGGCTGTGAGACTGACAGGGCCCCCACAGCCTGGGTAACATTCAGGGAATGAACCCCCAACTGCTTCTCCTCCATTCCCCAAACAGCCATAGTCCTTCCTTCATGCTCCCTCTGCCAGAAGTCATGTAGCTCTTTCTCTGTCCAGTTACCTAGGCAGAGACCCTTGTGATCTTTGCCTTCCTACTTCTTGTAATATACTAATGAAGTTGCGTAGAAACTACTAAGTCACATAGTTCTTCCTTTGTTTTGTCAGCTATGCTAAGATCCTCAAGATCTTGCCCTTTTTACTTCTTGTTATATGTTAATGAATTTGAGTAGAAACCATTAACAAGATGATTTGTCTTTATTAAAGTCATTTACATTTTCCAATTGTACTGTAAGACCAAAATTAAGTCTTTTGTCTATGCTACTTCCCCCTGGATGACCCTGTACAGATACTATAAAATAAAGCTGATTTTGTGCTTTGGGGCTGGCTGTAGCCATCAGCTCAGTCAGTCCTCCTGGTCCCATTCTTTGTTTAGCGTCTTCTCTTGTTCTGTATTTTCCTCATTCCCCACCAATTCTACTCTGGTGTACTCCCCTTTGCTGTGCTGGTTCACAACACACAACACACAATCCCAAAATCAGCATCTTAAGACCATAATAATTTATTCTCCATCACATGTCTATTGGCTCTGTTGTTGAGCCTCTGGGGTGTCTTGGGCTCCTTGAAACCTTGATCTAGCTGTGGCTACGTTCTACTTCAAACTAAAGGTCTATGGATTGACCACAAAGCTGCTCCACACACTTCTCACCCTCCTTGGAACAACAGACCAACTACGCAAGTTCTTCTAGTGGCCTGGCAAACGACTAGGAAGGCATGCTGAGTCAAGCAAATGCATCTAAAGTCCATGCTTTCTTCACACATCAGCTAATCTGCCCAAAGCCAGAGAAATTCACAAAGCCAAACCCATAGTCATGGAGGAGAAGACATATACTTCTCCAATAGTCATCAGGACGGGGTGTAAAACATTTTGGACAAGAATTTAATCTATCACACTTTGGTAGGCTTAAATGCTGGTTGAAGAAATTTCTACTTCTAGCTGTGACGACATAGCTTCTACCAAACTAATTCCCACACTGGGAGCTACTGTAAAAGTTGGTAAAATACAAAAGACATCAGAATGCAATTAAGGCAGCTAGGACTTGAGAGGCTAAAAATCTCAGAGATAAGAGAAGCACACTGAGTTAAGCACGACATTTGCCCTTTTGGTTTTGTTTTACAGTTTGGATCCTATGCCTCTTTGGAGCACATAGAGTTAGTAATGAATGTAAAGTCATGCCTGGGGCTTGCAGCAGTTTCCCTGGGCTTGAGAGGTAGAAGTTAGAGATCAATATATCCAAGGCACCCACTTCCTAAAAGATCAGATTCCAGAGATAAGAAAAACTGAACTTCATAGACTTGAGCCTAAAATCCTGTATGCTGTATTTCCTCAAGGTTTTTGTTGATGCTTGATATGCACATAGATGGGGGCAAGGAAATCCTGGGAGGCTAAAGACCTGGGTAGAGATTTTGACAGACTCGCACTGCTGGAGGGACAGGTAGGAGTTTAGAGTATACCAAGGAGGAGGCGCGTCAGTAATACAAGTCCTCAGTTGAATCCTCAGATAGACAACAAGAAAATCCAGAAATATTTGAAAGTTAGGCAATGCATTTCTAAGTGATGCATGGGCTGGAATGGTGTCAAAACAGGGATTAGAATGTCAATAAATAAAATATTTAAAATAAATGATAAAAAAAATATATAACTTGTGGGATACAGCTGAAGGTTTGGAAAGAAATATAAATGCATATATCACAAGAGAAGAAATGATAAAAACAATTAACCTAATAGACATAAAATAAGCTAGGAAAAGTATAGCAATTTACACCCAGATAAAATATAAGAAGAGAAATAATAAAACAGCAGATATCAGTGAAACGGCAAAGGCAACTTAGAGAAAATCAGCAGTCCAAAAGTTGAGTTTTTGAAAATCCTCATAAGATATATAAACTACCAGAGAAATTGATATTATAATAAGAAAAAAGGCCACATTTCCAGATTAACTAAAAAAATCTTAAAAATATTTAAGTGATGTAATGAATAAATTATGCCAAAATTAAAAGAGTTATGGTAGATGAAACTCCTCAAACAAAAAGGGTAATTTGGTAAAATCTAAATAAGAAGAGAAAGAAATTCTTATCAGTCTATTACCTGTTAAAAAACTGATATCTGTACTTATAAACCTTTGCTCCCACCCCTATCTCTAGGCACAGATTTATTTTCTCATCAATTCTTCCAACATTTAAGGAAGAAATAACATGAATTTCTCAGAAACTCCTCCAGAAATTAGAAAATAAAGGAATACTTCCAAACTCATTTTTGGAAACTATCATAACCTTTCTACTCAACCTGTAAAAAGATATTACTAGAAAGGAAAGTGAAATCCAGTTTCTCCCATTAGAACAGATAAAAAGATCTTCCAACAAAATAGTGTAAATCTAGTTCAGCAACACATGGTTGGCTAATAGATACTGACCAAGCTGGGTTAATTCCAGAAATGCTAGGTTGTTAACATCCATAGAATAATGGAACTAACTTTATTAGAAATAATGGAGGGAAAAACCCAGACTTTCAATAGATTTAAAATACCATTTATTGAATCTACTATCGCCTATCAAACTAGGAAAAAATAAAAGATGAACAAGTCTTTAAAAATTATCAAATATTACTGAAACATTATGTGTAAAATTATATTAATATTAATATTTTATGTATGTATTAATGTTAGCATAATAAAATTATGCTATAAAATATATTATATACATACTATAAAATTATAAAACATTACTGAAGAAACTTTAAAAGACTGAACTAATGGAAAAATAAATCATGTCCCTATTGTAAATACAGAAAATCTCCTCCAACAGATTAATACAATCTGTGAAAATTTCTGTACATTTTTTTTGCATTGTATAAAAATGACAAGCTGACTTTAACATTCTTATTAAAATGGCATGACTAGTTAAGTCAATTTTTAAAGAAAAAAAATTCAGTTACAGTACTGCACCAACAGATAACAAGAAATATTATAAAGCTATAGTAGCTGAGACAGTGTGTTATTGATAACAGGAGACATCAAAGCAAAACAAAGCAAATGTAATAGTATAAAGTCCAAAATAGGTCTACTCAGATATAGGCATTTAGTCCTACAGTCCCCAATCCCGGGACCACTAACCGGTACCAGTTCGGGCTTATTAGGAACTTGACCACAGAACAGGAGGTGAAGGGTGAGTCAGAGAGAGGGAGAAGCCTCATCTGTATTTACAGCTGCTCCTGAGCTCCGCCTACTGTCGGATCTGCAGCAGCGTCAGATCTCCTAGCAACGTTAACCCTGGCAACTGCCCATGCGGGGGATCTAGGCTGAGCCACCCTTAGGAGAATCTGATGCCTGGTGATATGAGGTAGAGCTCAGGCCGTGGTGCTGGGACCGTCTCGCTGCAGGAAAACAAGCTCAGGGCTCCCACTGAGTCTGCAGTATGGTGATTTGTATAACTATTTCACTATATTACAACTGAATGATGATGGAAATCATTCAGTGATTGATAAATGCAATGCACTTGAATCATCCCCAAACAACCCCCACCCCTATCCATGGAAAAATTGTCCTCCGTGAAACCTGGCCCTGCTACCAAAAAGGTGGGGGCCCTGAGGTAATCTGTAATAAGGCTAGTATGGAATAGGGGCCAAAGGACAGTCTCTTTAAACACATTGTGCTGGGTAAATCAGAAATCTACGTGACCCCTATCTCACACAGTATAAAAATCAAATCCAGATGAATCATAAATACAAATACCTTTATAACTGTGGTGATAGATATTTCTTGAATATTGATAACTGTAAAGATTGATAGATGACTTTATTAAAATTAAAAATTCTTATTCACCAAGGGACACCACAGAGGGAGTTTAAAGGGAAACCACAGTATTGGAGAGGATATTTATAACACATATAATGGGCTCATAATGTACATGTTATAATAACATTTACATTTAATTACATTAAAGATTTTATAAAAGACAACCTGATGGAAAAATAAGGAAAAGATCTAAATGACCACTTCACAAAAGGGAATACCCACACGATTGGTTAGTTTTGAAAAGCTACTCTACATAACCAGGCATCAGCAAAACTCGAAGCATTTGCTGATGCATTACTTGATGCATTATTACCCACGCACCAGAACAGCCAAAACATAAAAGGCCTGTAGCTAATACCAGCGAAGATACGCAGCAACCAGGAGTATCAGACTGCTTAGAAGGCAAATAAATTGGTATGATCATGTTACAAAATGATTAGATAAAATCTACTAGAGCTGGACATACAAGGCTGGACAATTAAGATCACGAACTCATCCTAGAAAAAGTGCTACATACCTCATTGCTGAGTATTGTGGTCACTAAATGGCCGAGGGGTGTACATTGAAGGAGAAGTTAATTGCCTCACCTCTTACACATATGCTACCATCAAATAATTCCACTCCTTGGTACAGAAACGTTCATTGTAACTTTATTTTTAATTGTTCAAAATTAGACCATAAACACAAAACCCAATACAATAACGTGTTGTATTCACACAATGGAATGCTATATAGTAATGAAAAAGAGTGTACAACTTCCACATATAGGATAAATTTACAGATGGAATATTAAGTGAACAAATGATTCCATTTATATAAGTTGTAAAAGAGGCAAAAACTAATCTGTGGAAATAGAAGAAAAATAGGTGTCCTCTTTCTCCACAGAGAATGAAGGTGACTAGACATGAGGAATGTTTCTGGGAGGTGATTAATACTGTATGTCTTGACCTGAGTGATGGTTTGACAGAGGTATTCACTTTCTAAAATTCATTGAGCTATATACTTCACTTAATACTTATGCATTTTGTATGAGTTTTATTTCAATAAGAATTTTTCCAAATTGTGACTAATATACATATACAATATACTATAATATACATATACTAATAGATATATTATATACTGTAATATATTATATACTGTAATATATATTATATACTATTATATATTGATATATCAATGATAATTAACATTAGAAATATAATTATAGTAAATGATTAAATTAGTTGCATTATTGGATTAACGGTATAATTATGCAATGATATATTAATAAATTATATGAATTTATCAATATTGTATTAATAATTACATGATTGTATAGTACATTCTATGTCATATATAATGCTAGAAGACTGTGTACCAATAGCTAAAAATTATTTTAATATACTATATATGTAAAATATTCTTAGAAGCAATAGCAGGATTATTTTCTTTCTTACAGCCACTTCAAAACATTTGTTTGTTTTTTTTAAGAGACAGAATCTCACTCTGTGGCCCTCAGTGGAGTGCTGTGGTGTCACAGCTTATAGCAACCTCTAGCTTTTGGGCTTAGGCAATTCTCCTGCCTCAGTCTCCCAAGTACCTGGGATTACAGGCACCCGCCACAATGCCCGGCTATTTTTTTTGTTGTTTTTGTTGCAGTTTGGCTGGGGCTGGGTTCAATCCTGCCACCCTCGGTATATAGGGCCAGAGCCCTACTCACTGAGCCACAGGCATTGCCCAAAGTATGATTTTTATTACTTTTTATGACACCACTGCTAATTAAGGGCCAGCGCATTAATCTAGCACAATTCTTCCTTTAATAATTACGTTATATAATTAATACCACACCTATATAGTGACAAAGTATTCTCTAGAAATTTTCTTTATTGGTTACATCAAGTACAATTTATTTATTATCTTTTTAAATTATTATTGGTACATAATAGTGGTATATATTTATGGGGCACATCATGTGTTGTTTTGACACAGGTATATGTTGTGAGATAACCAAATTAGTGTAACTGAGGTATCCATCACCTCAACCACGTGTCATTTCTTTGTGTTATTTAGGAACATTCCAATTTTACCCTTTTAGTTATTTTCAAGTATAAAATAACATCATTGATTATAGTCACCTGTTGTGCTATCAAATATTAATATTAGATCTTGTTTGTTCTGTCTAACTATAACTATGTATTTTTACCTATTACTCTTCCCTATTTTGTCCCCTTCCTCATTATCCTTCCAGCCTCTGGTAACCATCGTTCTACTGTCTGTCTCCGTGAAACCAATTGTTGTGATTTTTTGCTTCCATATATGAGTGAGAAAGTGAAATTTCCCTTAGGAATATTTCTTGATTATAATCTGAACATGAAAAATCGATCCTATATTTCTAGGCATACCTGAAGTTGTGATAAATGTGGATACTATCTCCTTTACCCAAGGGATCTGTCCCCACGTGCAAATCAACTTCAGCCTTGGTAATGACTACTGTGTGGTCACGAACTCTGAAATAAGTACCAGTGACAAGGAACACATAGGATTGCACCAAAAACAAGGTGCCCATGCTACAGTTTCCCTAGAAAATAAAAAAAAAACAGGAATTGTCCTTTCTCATCAGACATAGTACTCGCTTGAAGTCAAAGGCATTGATGTGGATACCTCAATTGTCCATTCACTTTTTAAAAAGCAGTTCACATTATTATTATTATTATTATTATTATTGGTAGTTATGACAAGCAACTAAAGGACATTAAGTTCCATAAGTACAGGTCACCTCTGTGCTCTCCAAAGAAGGCAGGGACAAGAGGGCTCTCCCCAGCACACAAAGGACATTCAGAGCTAAAATGATTCCCTGGCTAAACTTAGGAATGAAACAAAATGGAAAAAGAATTCTCTGCTTTGAAGGTGGTATACTCGCTTGGAATTTAGATGCCATGTCTTGGCCATCTGCACCTCTCCTGATTGCCTGAATGTTTCACACCTTCAAATCTACTGTCCTTAACTGCCAGGAGGAGGGAAGACTAGGAAATACCTCACTTGGCAGTCAGAGCAGGGATCTGACTTGGTATGGAGGCCTTGCTTTCCTTCATTTACAGCCAAACCATAAAAAAAAGACTTTTTTTTTTTTTGCCATGCTATATCAAGTATCAGCTATCCAGATCTACTTTGCTGATCTGTAATTAGCCTTTGTCCTCGGTTGTAACTCCACAAGGTGTCAAGGAAATAGACGCCACTTCTTTGCTCTTAGTTTTAACATGAAATCTGTGTCCACAAAATGCCCTTCTCACTTAAATTTCTGTCGTGTTAGCTGTTCTGAATCTGTTCACCAATGTACACATGGCAAACATTCAGACCTTGTTTCCTTTCCTATGTCAAACAGCCTCTTTCAGCCAAGGTGAGGAAAGGGGATGGTAGAATTGTTCCCTGGCATTTCTACTTGATCTTTTTTTTTTTTTTTTTTTGAGACAGAGTCTTACTATGTTGCCCTTGATAGAGTGCTGTGATGTCACAGCTCACAGCAACCTTAAATTCTTTGGCTTAAGCAATTATCTTGCCTCAGCCTCCCAAATAGCTGGGACTACAGGTGCCCACCACAAGGCCCGGCTATTTTTCTGTTGCAGTAGTCATTGTTGCTTAGCTGGCCTGGGATGGCTGGCTTTAAACCCAGCAGCCTTGGTGTATGCGGCTAGTGCCATAACCACTGTGCTCCGGGTGCTGAGCCTCTACTTGATCTTGATATACAGTGACTTGGGGTGAGGAGATATGGAGAATTAAACTGCTAATATTAAATTGGTTAAGCACATCAGTTTAGGGGATTCTCTCTGGTCTTCACCAACGAACCCAATCTGAAAAGAGGAATTCTCATTAATAAGAAAGATGAGGGTTCAAACCACTTGATATTTTCAAGGCTTTGGTGGCTGATGCCAACAAAGTGCATGAAGTCCCTGACACCCTCGGGTCAGGCCCACTGCCTTTTTCTTCTGAAGTTTTGCCTAAGCTATAAATCCTGGCTTTCAAATAAAGGCATGCCACAGCAGAAAAACAAAAAAAGTGATGATGGGTATTAAACCAATTAGAAACGAAGTGGTTCTTTGGAGTTGTGTTGTCTCGCTATGAAATTTGCATCTAGCAAAAACTGGATCTGTGCTCCAGGCAGAACATGTGTTTCAGATTTGCCAAATGAAGTTCCGGTACCTTTGTCTCGCGCTCACTCATTCCCCATCTGCGACGTGCATCTCTCCTTTTCTCTCTGAACAACAGTAAGAAGTCACAGCCCTCTTCCTGTTCAGATTACCATCTCCAAGTGACTGGAACTCACTGGCTTTAGAAGGCCTCTTTTGTTGTTGTTTAGTTTTGTTTTCTTCTGCCTCTGGAATGTGACCAGACAAGAAGACCAGTCCTTTTGCAAAATGAAACTCAGAAATAATATTTTACAGGCTGGGAGATAGGGTTTCCTGCCATTCGAGGTAACTGACATTCTTGAGTAAAAGACAGCCATGACAGGATGGTGTGATGCTTTTCAAAGCTAGTAATGATGCAAACAAATGCTACCAGTGAATAGAAATAGAATGAAAATATCTGTATGTTTACACGCCAGTTTATACCAAAGGGCCAAAAATGCTTTTTTGGCATGCTATATCAAATTCACCACTTCTTGGTATGCTGTTATCTTCTCCTAGAAGTTTTTTTGATCCACATTTTTTTTTCTTTGAGGCTGGATAGGATGGGAGCAATCCACCACTTATTAATAGGATGTAGCTCATCACCATCGCTCACTAATAACCTTGCCTCATCCCCCCCTCTCAAGGATTTGCAAAACTCATCGCAAAAAGAAAAAAGATGAAAACCAAAAAATTCCCATAGGCTCTGTGCTGTGCAGGAATTATTCACCTGTTGCACATGCCAGCATTATATTATCAGTAAAATTTCATGAACAGAATGCACACATCACATGTAGGTGCATATGTTTATATTTTGAAGAAGAGGATGTATATATAGCTTTCTTCAGATTCTCAAAGCAATCCAATGTTCCCAAAAGGTTAAGAGCCACAGCAATTGCAATTGTTTTTTCTTCAAACACACTCAATGTCTGCTTTTTATATACAGTATTGAAGTTTTAGGCCTCTGTTGCTTGCCTACATCACTTTTTATTGTCTAAATTAGTCAAAGCAAAGGGATCATGTTGTTCTAAGTTTTATGCTTTTATTTTATTCTTGTCCATGACTAGGTGACTTTCAGAAAAGCAGGAATCTGTGTCTGGCCTCTCATCCGACTCAAGGCTAGCAGAACAGCGTCTGCCCACCCCTGTGGCTAACAAGACCTTTCTTTTGATTAACTCCTATCTGTTTCTGAAAAGCTTTTAAAATATTCATTTTTTCTCATCTGTTTTAAATATCGTCAGCTTACCTAGCACTGGAGAATTCATGGAAATTGTACATTCTCTGGGGTTTCGTGCTTGTACATTCCATGAAATCCTTATCTGCCTTTATCCTCCCATTTTCATATACTATGATAGTCTGGGGCTTATCCTAAAGCACGTTTTGCTCCCATAATTGACATATATAAATATTATTTAATGTCTAGAGAACATTAAGTGTATGAAGAATTTGCTCTCCAATTGCAGAGAGGTGTTTAGGATGTCAATAATTAAAATTTTATATTCTACATTCTAAAAAAAGATCTAGTCTCCTTAATCCATTCCTCCCCCCCCCCCCCAACTTTGAGTAGATCAAAATCACAAAGCCACCCAGATAGCTTATAGCCTGGCAATATTCACCAAGTGTAGCCAAAGATACCAGCCTGGGGCCACCCATGGCTCTCCCACCAGATCCCATGGGGAGATTATTTGTCAACAATTGAGCAAGAGGATAATGAACTGGGATAAAATTCAAACTCTGAAAGCTAGATTTTTTCAAAGTGATTTTGAAACATTTTGAAAGACAACCAGGGACCATCTCTTTCTCAGTGACTTGGAATTTTTCATTCTTTTTGCCAGTAGGTTCCCAGTTTTGAACTGGCAAAAACTGGTATGATGAGTATTATTTCATAATTTGTGTACTCAAGTAGATGGAAATCAATTATTTAGCTAAGACTACTTCTCCTAAATGGTTAATTTTGCCCATAGGAAACCTAAAATGCAGGAAAGTTACTTGAGAATCTTCACTCCCAACATTTACCAAAACTTCAAGTGACAGCAAACACCTCAACTTTACTTTGTTTAAAAATGTATTTCAGAATGTCTTACTCCAAATTTCTTTTTCTTTATTCTGAGTCCTTTCTATGAACCCGTATTTGGAAATATGATTTCCAAACAACATGAACCCATATTATTTGGAAATTCACCACGTGGGTTTTGGGTTCAAAGATGGTTGCCCCATTTCTGAGAAAGGATAGTCAAGGTCAAAGATAATTACAAGCAGACATCTGAACTTCATGTCAATGAACTAGCTGAGAACATGTGAAGGTTACAAAGTCCGTTCGTTAATGAAGTTATTTTAATAATCTTGAACTCAGGAAGTTAAAGTGTTATGAACTAGAATCCTAATTCCATACAGGGCCAATTTTGTAAAAAATAAATAAATAAATAAATAAATAAGCTTAGATAACCCAGCTTTGTAATAATCTGATCATAAAACTATAAAACTGAATGGTCAGCATAAGTACAACTTGTTGGTTATGAAAAATGAACTGAGATGTCAGTTTGCTAAATTATGGAAAGCACAGATTCTGCCTTCTACATCTTAGCACAAGGAAGAAGAAATACAAGTTATTTAGTAACTCAAAAAGATAAGAGAAACTGTCTTACCTCGCACCCTCCATTCCTGTTAATCAGTAGAAATCTAAACCCAATCAAATCCCCAAATCCCAACATCACTAACAGAGCTTATGGCTTACCGACTTCAGCATAGACAAATGGCCCCATTAATGTCAGGGCAGTTATGTTTGTCCAAAAAATATATGTCTGTGTTGTAAGTTGCATTATCCAGTTCATCCATGGGATAAAAGTTGTTTACCTTCACAAATTCCAGGCTTCTGAGCTGAACTAAACAGGGCAAGTTTAAAGGCAGGAGCTCAGAGCAGTTCATAGCCTTTTGACAGCTCTGATGTGTCTGCTGAGGCTGAATTAGTGAAATACAGGCTTATCTCCTGGCTCCTGGTCTGAGTGGTCTTTTCTACAACCTGCACCCCAGTGAAGCCCCTGTGAAGCTGGGGGTTGCAAAGTGGATGGAGTTGTGCTGCAAAGTTTTGTTTGGTGTTGGATTAACGTTCACAGATGTAGGTCCAAGGGATTGCTCAACAGCCCTTGAAGGCCAAGGAAGATCTGCCACAACATCGGGGCCACGCCTTACTAGGTCACTTCAGGCTCAAGTCCAGTTCAGTCTGTCCAGGCAAGCCTTTTTCTCATCTTATTGTTTGTAGCTTGCTGCGTTTCTGTAAAATGAGGTGCTTCTTTATCACTGGGCAGGGCAGAAAGGTAGAGACAGCATAAAGATGGAGAACACAGGACTCTAGCAAATCAACACCCATCCTTGCCTCATTCAAACAGCCCTTTGCTGGTTTGCGATTCAGTTGCTGACCACAGTTTGGAAAGTGTAGCAACTGCCTGCTGCCATCTGCTGTGCTCTCTGTTGCTAGCAATCACAGGCCCGCAGCTCACTCTCTGCAAAGGAGATCGGGTGGAAAAGGGAAGAAGTCAATTCTCAGCCTCCTCACCACCCAGGAATCCCCATAATGATGCAGCTACGAATTCATGTCCCAAAAGCAGCCACCATTTTCATCATGAATGAGCCACAGTGATTTTTTCAAGACATAAAGTATGTTGTTCTTTACACTAACATGTGGTTATGGCCTCCATATTATAACCAGGGAGGAAAAAAGAAATTGTTTGTGCAAACAAATATAGATTAGGTTCAATGGAATTTAAGGTGCTTGCCCACTTGAACTTTGAAATAAGCCCTGGATCAAAATAGAGGGTAAAGAATCACTGGTGTGTAAGATTCTAGAAGCCTGTAAGATGTTCACGACATCCCGAACAAGCCATCACATCATTCTCCCTCCTTTCCAGAAGCCCAACCTCTTTATTCTTGCTCATTGTCAAGAATGCTACTTGCTACTTAAGTGATGTTATTAAATACTTGTCCACCTGAACTAACTAGTCCATCTAAACTAACTTACCGATGTCCACAATAATGGACACAATAATGAGTCTTCCAGTAGCAATGTCCAAATGCAACAAATAGAATGAAATTCGGTGAGGGCCAACTTTGCTCCCAATCTAGAAATTTTCCACCTTGGCTTACTCCAAATCCTTTCCAAAACACTGCTTGTCACTGGTCTCTTTAAAACTCTGATCTCTCCTTTATTTTCTTTATGGCTTTTTCAGTTGATTTTCCTCCTTCCTACTAATTTAAGAGATTCAAAGGGAAGGGTCAATTTTTAAAATTTTATAATTGTGTAAGATGGAAATGGATCTGAGCTTGGTCATGTGTATGTTTTGTTTTGTTTTTTTTTTTTTTAATGTTAAATCATAGCTGTGTATATTAGTTCAATCAAGGTGTACAATGTGCTGGTTTCATATACAATCTGAAATATTCTCATCAAACTGTTCAACGTAGCCTTTATAGCATTTTCTTAGTTATTGTATGTAGAGATTTGTATTCTGCCTTTAGTAAGTTTCGCCTGTACCTATTCTAAGATGCACCCTACGTGTGGCCCCACCCATTATCTTCCTTCCACCCTAAACTCCCCCCTCCCTTCCCCTTCCTTCGCCCTTTCCTCATAGTCTTGTGCTATAGTTGGGTTATAGCTTTCATGTGAAACCTATAATTTAGCTTCATAGTAGGGCTGAGTACATCGGATACTTTTTCTTCCATTCCTGAGATACTTTGCTAAGAAGAATATGTTCCAGCTCCATCCATGTAAACACGAAAGAGGTAAAGTCTCCATCTTTCTTTAAGGCTGCATAATATTCCATGGTATACATGTACCACAATTTTCTAGTCCATTCCTGGGTTAATGGGCACTTGGGCTTCTTCAATGACTTAGCAATTATGAATTGGGCTGCAATAAACATTCTGGTAGAGATGTCTTTGTTATATTGTGATATTTGATCTTCTGGGTGTAAACCTAGTAAAGGAATTATAGGATTGAATGGCAGGTCTATTTTTAGGTCTCTAAGTATTCTCCAAACATCCTTCCAGAAGGACGTATTAGTGGGCATTCCCACCAGCAGTGTAGACGTGTGCCCTTTCCTCCACATCCACGCCAACATCTCTGGTTTGGGGATTTTGTTATGTGGGCTACTCTTACTGGGGTTAGATGATATCTCAAAGTAGTTTTTATTTGCATTTCTCTGATGATTAAGGATGATGAGCTTTATTTCGTGCGTCTGTCTTCTTTAGAGAAGTTTCTCTT
>CAUYPK010113057.1:0-54456 GCA_963574355.1 Loris lydekkerianus
GATCTAATGACTATAATCCACAGAGAACTCAAATGTATTACTAAGAAAACAAACAAACAAACAAACAAAAAAAAAAAAAAAACAAAAAAAAAACAAGTGGTCCTAATTCATTGTGGGGCCAGAGACATGAACAGAAGCTTCTCTGAAGAAGACAGTCGCATGGTCTACAGACACATGAAAAAAGGTTGATCACCTTTAATCATCAGTGAAATGCAAACCAAAACTACTCTGAGATACCATCTAACTCCATTAAGAGTAGCCCACATCCAAAATCCTCAAACTACAGATGTTGGTGTGGATGTGGAGAAAAGGGAATACTTCTGCACTGCTGGTGGGAATGCAAGCTAGTATGTTCCTTTTAGAAGGAAGTTTGGAGAACACTCAGGGATCTAGATGTAGATTTGCCATTTGATCCTGCAATTCCTCTTCTAGGTGTATATCCAAAGGACCAAAATTCATTTGACGATAAAGATATTTGCACCAGATTGTTCATTGAAGCTCAATTCTTCACTGCCAAGTCATGGAAGAAGCCCAAGTACCCATCGACCCATGAATGGATTAATAAATTGTGGTATATGTATACCATGGAATACTATGCAGCATTAAAAAAAATGGAGACTTTACCTCTTTTATGTTTACATGGATGGAACTGGAAAATATTCTTCTTAGTAAAGTATCTCAAGAATGGAAAAAAAAATATTCAATGAGCTCAGTACTACTGTGAAACCAATTTATAATCACTCACACTTGCAAATGAAAAATGAAACACAACTGTAGCCTAGGATGAAGCAGGGAAGGAGAGGGAGATGGGAAGGGAAGGAGGTGGGTCAATAGAGTGAGGGTTAGTAGGGGGACCACACCTATGGAGAATATTGCAAGTGCAAGTTGGATCTATCAGGTGTAGAACACAAATGTCTTAATGCTGTAATGGGGTAAATGAGGTGAAGGCTATGTTGATTAGTAGGATATAAGCACTCCAATTTGTACAAATAATCAACACATTGAATACCACAATGGCATAAATGTATTTACCATCTATGTACAAATGACTTAAAAAAATAAAAATAAATAAATACTAGACTAAAAAATTAATAAATAAATAAATACTGGGATATTGAAAAAAAATAAGTTCTAATTGTAACAGCCCAAACCTATCAAACCCCAAAATTTCCTTCAATAAGTAAAAACCTCAAAACACTGTGGTGTACCTAAGCCATAGAATTCAATGTCTCAAACACTTAGACAACTCTAAAGAACACTGTGCTGCAGGAAAAGAGCTAATCTGAAAGGTCATGTACTTCATGGTTCTACGTATATGTCATTTTCAAAAGGATAAAACCATATGTAAGTGAATAGAACAGGATAAAACAAATTAGTGGTTTCCAGGGGGTAGGTATAAGTCTTTCAACTTTAACCTGTGTTCTTTGTAAATAAGTAATACAATTGTTCAATTCTATTAATGATAACAACAAGAATAATAAGTATTATTAATATTTACTCAATATTTATTCACCATTACTCACTAAGCTCTGTGAAAAATGAAACACAACTATAGCCATGGATATGGAGAAAAGGGAACACTTCTGCACTGCTGGTGGGAATGTAAGTTCCTTTTGGAAGGACGTTTGGAGAACACTCAGGGATCTAAATGTAGATCTGCCATTTGATTTAGAAGTTATTTCATTTAATCTTGACAAAGCTAAAATATAAACATAATTCAAATTATAATATTATTTTTATTTGAATAATTTTATTTAAATTATTTTTATTATTTTTACTCCTAAATTTAGAAGTTATTTCATTTAATTTTGACAAAGCAAAAATATAAACATAATTCAAATTATAAAATTATTTTTATTTACATTTAAAAGTAAAATTACATGAGAATGGTTTTATATATGGGTTTTCTGTTCTGATCCATTGGTCTATGTCTGTGTGTTAGGGCAAGTACCATGCTGTTCTGTTTACTACAGCATTATATTATGGCTTGAAGTCTGGTAAAGTGATGCCTCCTAGTTTTGCGTTTTTGCTTAAGGTTACATTTGCTACTCAAGTTATTTTCTGGTTCTACACAAAGTGTAGAATAATTTTTTCTAGATCTACAAAAAATGGCATCGATATTTTAATGGGGATTGACAAAGCAGACAATAACATACACTGGGGAAAAGAAATCCTTATTCAATAAATGGTGTTAGGAAAATTGATTAACCACATGTGGAAGACTGAAACAAGATCCACACCTCTCACCACTCAAAAAAGTTAATTCATGATTAATAATAGCCTTAAACCTAAGGCATTAAACTATAAGAATTCTAGAATAAAATGTTGGAAAAACTCTTATGGGCATCAGCCGAGGCAAAGAATTTACGCAGAATACCCCAACAGCAATCACAGCAACAACATTAACAAACAAATGAGACTTGATTAATTTAAAAATGTTCTTCACAGCAAAGGAAACAATCAATAGAGCAAATAGACAACCTCTAGAATTGGAGAAAATACATGCTATATATCTGATAAAGGGCTGATAACAAGAATTTGTAAAATTATCAGGCAAATCAGCAATAACAAATCGAATAACCTCATAATAAAGTGGGCAAAAGACATGAACAGAAGCTTTTCAAAAGGAGATAGACTAATGGCCAATATACATATAAAAAAGTTCTCTAACTTCTAATCATCAGGGAAATGCAAATCAAAACCATAAAGAGACATTACCTAACTCTAGTGAGAATGGCTTTTATCACAATTTCCCCAAACAAGAGATACTGGCATGAATGCAGAGAGAAAGGAGCACTTATACACTGTTGATGAGATTGCAAACTAGTGCATCTCTACGGAAAAGGTTTGGGGACATCTCAAAGAACTGAAAGTAGAGTTACCATTTGATCCAGCAACCCAATATTGGGCTTATTCAAAGGGGAAAAATGTTATTTTATGAAAAAGACACCTGGACTTGAATATATATTGCAGCACAATATAGAAAAGCACAGTTGTGGAACCCACACAAATGCCCATCAATACATGAGTGGATTAATAAAATACAGCATGTGTATACCATGGAGTACTACTCAGCAATGAGAACCATGGACTAATACCTTTTGTAACAACCTGAATGGACCTGAACACTATTCTTTCACAAGAATGGAAAAATAGACACCACATGTACTCGCTATTAAATTGGAACTAATCAATCAATCAATCAACCTCAGATGCACATTTGTTAGTAAAACTCAATGGAAAGCAACAATATGGGAGGAAACAGAAAGGGAGGGGTAAATTCATACCTAATGGGTATAACACACACTATTCAGTTGAAGGGCACTTTTTTTTTTTTTTTTTTTTTGAAGTTTTTGGCTGCCGCTGCCACCTCCAGCATATGGGGCTGGCGCCCTACTCTGTTGAGCCACAGGCACTGCCCTTGAAGGGCACATTTATAACTTTGACTCAAACTGTACAAAAGCAGTTACATGAGAATGGCTTTATATATGTCATAAATATATACATTTGCACTCCTGTAATTGTCTGCAATAAGAAAAGATGGATCATAAAAGGTGTTTGAATTGTAAAATTGTGATTTTACATCACGGGATAGCTGTAACGTTTTGAGTTGGGCAACCTATAAATGATACTTCTGTAACATAAAATACATAATAGGCTTAACACTGAGCAATATATCAGAATGTTTAACATAAAAAATACAATAGGCACAGCACTAATATATCACAATGCTGAGTTCCACAAAACTGCTACATGAATTATTGTTATAGTGATTTGCAATTTACATCTCTGTTAAACACACAAGAAGTAGGTATTTCTGATAGAAATGTTTGACTACCATGATTAGATTGCCTATGTTTAGGTTCAAGGCTTCACTTGGTTTCCTGATGTCTGAGAGATGGCCAAGACCTAATTACTATAAATCAATTGCATGCTTATTTTAACAATTTTGAGTTAAGTCCCACAGCACAGTACCTAGAAGCTCAAAGGAGGGCAATCACAAAGAGCAATAGTGATTACATCAACAAAATATATGCTCAGTCATCAATACCATTACTAAAACAGTATGTCTTTGGCTAAAATTGTGGTGAATAATGTAATGCAGAAAAATGAGAACATAAATATCTGCTGTGTAAAACTTAACCTTGGACCATAAAGCCGAGGTTATCAGTCACAACCATTGACCCTTACCCCAACACATTTCTTCTGCCTTTAAGCTGGAATAAAATAAAAGTAAGTACATATTTATTTATATATGAGTATCCAGAATTTTCTATAAAATATACAAATTCATAATAATATACACCATTTCATATGAAAGTCCAAACAATCCCTGTGTGATGGCCATTTCAATTTGGGATAGATTTGTGTGTGTGTGTGTGTGTGGCGGGGGGTTGTATATGACAGATATTGTTGAATGATAGCCATTAGTTTTATGTATCACTGGTTAAGAGCTGTAGAAGCTACATAGTGAGAGATTATTAAACTTATCTTTATGTATAACTTTATTTCAATAGTTATATAACATTATAATATAACAAATACATCATTTGTATTAACTTATTTTATATATTTTATATATAATAAGAGTGAAATCATAAAGAATGTTTCCTATTTGTGTCTGTCTTCTTTCATTTAAAGTAAAAAGACTAAATCATATATTAAAAACCTTCAAACAGAGGATAGAACCAGACAGCTTCACTGGCAAATTCTAGCAAACATTTAAAGAATTAACACCAATCCTTCTCAAAATCTTCTCTCCAAAAGGGGAGGAATCAATTCTAAACTCATTCTGAGAAGCTAGCATTACCCTGATAACAAAAATCAGACAATGTGACTAAAGGAAAAAAATAAAAGCAGAGACCAATATCTTTGATAAATATATACACAAAATGCTGGGAAAAAAAATCTAGGAAAAGAAATCTAAGAACAAATTAAAATGATCATAATCCATAATTAAGTGGGATTTATTCTTGGAATGCAAGACTGTTTCAATAAACAAAAATCATTCATCCTTCTTCATGGCCGAACATATACCATATTTTGTGTACATATACCATATATACATGGTGTACATATACCATATTTTGTGAATCTACTCATAAAATAATTTAGGTTGAATCAACATCTTTGCAATTGTGAAATGTGCTACAATAAACATTTGAGGGCAGATGTCTTTGATAAAATGACTTTTTTTCCTTTGGGTAAATACCCAGAAGGGGGATAGATGCATCAAATAGTAGGCCCACTTTTAGTTCTTTAAGGAATCTCCATACTGCTTTCCATAGAGGTTTTAGTAATTTGCAATGCCACCAACACTGGTTAAGTGTTCTTTTCTCTTTGCATCCACATCAGCATCTACTGATTTTGTTTGTTTGTTTGTTATCGTAGTTTTAATTTTCGCTCTCCTGATAGTGATGTTGAGAACTTTTTCATGTTTAGTGACCATTTGTCTATCTGCTTTCTAGAAACATCTGTTCGTATCTTTTACTCACTTTTTTTATGGAGCTGTTTAATTTTTTTTCTTGCATATTTGCTTGAGCTCATTGCAGATTCTGTTTATTAACTCTTTATCAGATGTATAGCTTGCAAACATTTTTATCCCATTCTATATATTGTCTATTTGTTCCATTGATTATTCCTTGGCTTTGCAGAAGCCATATATTTATTTATTTATTTATAGTCAGAGTCTCACTTTGTCACCCTGGGTAGAATGCCATGGCATCATAGCAGCAGCCTCACACTCTTGGGCTCAGGCAATTCGCTTGTCTCAGCCTCCCTAGTAGCTAGGACTACAGGTGCCCAGTACAATGTCTGACTATTTTGGGAGACAGGGTCTCGCTCTAGCTCAGGCTGGTCTCGAACTCATGAGCTCAGGTGATCTGCCCACCTTAGCCTCCCAGAGTGCTGGGATTACAAGCTTGAGCTACCTTGCCCAGCCCTGCTGAAGCTTTTTAATTAATGAAGTCCCATTTCCTTAATTTTGTTGGTGCTATGACTGCCATTGGAATATTCTTCATAAATTATTTGCCTAGGCATTTCTAGAAGAGCTTTTCCAACATTTTCTTCTAGCATTATGGTTTTCTGCCTTACATTTAAATATTTTATCTGTCTTGAATTCATTTGTGTGGATGTGAGAAATATGGATCCTGTATTATGTTTCTGCATGTAGCTATCCAGCTGTCCCAGAACTATTTATTGAAAAGGGATTCTTTTAGTTAGATATATGGGGATGGTTTTATATCTGGGATTTTTTCTGTTCCATTGATCTCTGCCGCTATTTTCCTGCCAATACTGTGCTGCTTTGGTTACTATAGCCCTCTATTATAGTTTGAAGTCTTGTGTGGTCGCTTGATTTGTTTCTTTTGCTTAATGTTGTTCTTGCCATTCGGGCTCTGACTGAATGCTTTTTACAACAATAGGGATGGAATTGGAGACCATCAACCTAAGTGAAGTATCTAAAGAATGGAAAAATGAACACCATATATAGTCACTATTAAATTGGAAGTAAGCAGTGACCACACATGTGCATAGAGGGAAGTAAAACTCATTGGAAATCAAATGGGTCCAGGGGGATGAAAAGTGGGTAAAAACCTAACTAATAGGGAAAAAGAATGCTATCTGGGTTACAGGCATACTTATAACCCTGACTCAAGTATTACAAAAGTGATGTATGTAACAAAACCATTTGTACTGCATAATACTTGAAAATTAAAAATACGAAAAGAATTGATCAATGCAACACATCACATTAACAGAATGAAGGACAGAAGCCACATGATCATCTCAGTTGATTCATAAAAAGCCTTTGACAAAATCCAGAACCCTTTCATTATAAAACACTGAACAAACGAGGAATTGTAAGAAACATTGTTGACATAATAAAGAGTCTTTTTTAAAAAACCTACAACTAAGATAAACTACTTTTTATGGCCAAATCAAGGAAGTTCATGACTCTAGCAGCCTTATTGCTAGAACTTAGGCTACAATTTCCAAATTCCCCCTTAGTATACACTTTGGATGCTTTTCTAGAGCCTCTCATAAGACTTTTAGTTGCAGACATCATGCAGGGTCCACTCTCTTCCCTGCTCTATCTCCCAGGTTGTTGCTTCTCAAACCAGTCAGTATCACGACTATCCATCTTTTAAGGCCCAAAGTCCACACCAAGGACCAAGCACCAAGAACACTGTAAGTATATGCTTTCTCAAGTTTCCATCTTCCGACATCCAGGGCATTGTTGAGAAAAGAACTTCAATTTAGGGATTTGACTTGTCCCTGAATCGGATTAGTTTGTACCCTCATTGCACCCAGAAATTTTGAAGGCTTTGGACTGGAATCTCAACTCTTGTTCAGAATCTCACTGATTATCTCATAAACTATAGTTTTATAGATTTCTGGTGCCCATTCTTTTAACTAGAAAATTTCAAATCCAGTCCATAGGGGCAGATGGCAAGTAGTGTTAGAGTGGGTTCCCTGAAAACAGACTCTGGGGTGTGTGCAGGTTGACCAGTGAAAGCTCTTGACAGTGACAGTGTTGGACCCTACATAAGTCATGATTTCCAGAGGGCTGTGGCAGTTAGGGAGTCTGCCTCTACTGCCACTATTACTACCATCACTACCAACATCACCACTACCACCACGACCACCTTTCATGTTCTGGAAATTGAAAACCACAGAGGACCACCCTCTTCTAGCATGTGTGGGTGTAAACTAATGACATAGTATAGCTGAGTCTAAGGCATTCCAGAGGGCCTTTTGGGAAAAATTCAAGTTCTTCAGACCCCAATAACAGCTTGGTGATTTAAACAGAATGCTTAGCACCCAATGGCTTAGGGTTAACATTTCTGAGAATGTGTTTGGTGAAAGCCCAGGCCTCTCCAATACCCCCACCTCCACCAGTGCTGTAAACAGCACCCATAAGTCATCATGGAGCAGGAAAGGGATGTTAAACCATTAAAGATTTCTAATTGACTGAGCCATGCCAACATATAGATGCGAATGACCAGAGTGAATTAAGAACATTAAAGATTACACTCTTTTCTAGGTTTAAATTTAGAATAATGTGGTGTAATCCTCATGATTCTTTCTCCTGCTTTTCCTCTATTTCCCTGCAAAGGATTGCTTAAGGCTACTGTTGTGTCTAGTTCCCTATTTCCATTATCACTTTTTCAGCATATTTTGTGGTTTTGCTGAATAAAAGCACCTTTGAGAAGTCTTCTGAGGGCAGCACTTGATAGCTGCTCCTTGTGATAGTGATTGAGAGCACACCTCTCCAGGCCCTCATCTGTTATTTCACTTGAGATAACCGAGTCTGAATCTTCTCTCACACTGTCATCATCAGTGGTTGACCTATGTGGGCCCTTCTAGTCCCCACAAATATGTTTGCACATTCCCATGCAAGACTATCCTTCCACTTGAACCACATAGGACTCCCAGATAATGCAGATTACTCCCTTGTCTCTTACCTCCATAAAATATCAGCCTCCATTCCTTTGCTTTAATGAGTTCCTTATTAATGCACAGTCTACCTATTGCAATACTCTGAATAAAAGTGTCTCCTGAATTGCCAGGTGCATTATGTCATTAACAAGAGATTGGCCCGTGAGGAGTAAGGAAGGCAGAGTTGAGCAGTGAGAGATGATGACCATGACCTGCCATCCGGTTGCAAATGGGGCCTCCATTAATTCCTGGGAAGTTCCAGGACTGAGGCGGCCTTTCAGAGTTGTCCCCAATTGAAGCAAAGCTGACCATTCTTTGTATCCCATATATAGTCTATCACCCAGAATAAAGTATGTCTCTAAGTCCAATGGTAATTTCCATTGAGGGGAAGCAGCTGTGAGCTGCCAGTATCTATCCTGTCCACAGAATCTGGCGTGGCACCTGCATAGCAGACCTGGCCCCAAATATCTACTCCATTAATATACCCACGAATATCAGTGAATGAAAAGGGTCAAACAAACATAAGAGTAAGCCACAGAAGACAGTAAGGAGTACCTCAGGGAGTGGGATGGGGCATCCCCTACATAATTTTAGAGCTCTCAAGGTGTGTTTCTTCAGCTGTGGTTCACAGACTTTCCAAGATGGTTCCAAAATGTATTGAACTTGATAATAAGTCACTGTCTATATTTTTGTTTCTAAATCAATTAGCAAATTACTCACGGGTATTTAATGAATAAGGAAATTAAAAAGGCAACTGCCACCATTTGTTACTACCTAATCAAAGTGAGCTCCAGTCTCCCCATCCTTTACAAGAAAAGGTTTTTCTTATAGAATTTCACATATATCTGTGCCTTTATCTGTGCCAGGTTAGGCTCAAGATAGAAATATTGCTAGTCATGTTTTGTTATAGTGAGTCAGATGCTTTGTGCTGTAAGAGTAAATAGAAAAATAAAAAGAAAAATAAATCTCCTTGTTGAAAATGAGGGAACAATCTCTCCTCCCCATTTTCTTACTATGTCCATGTTACAAAATTTGTAAATTTATGTACATATTCTATGAAAGTTAAATAAGCATTGTTCCATCTTTGTGACACAAGCATGTTTTTTGAAGGACCCAGAGACTAACTCTTGAAATGTAATTATCAAGGAAGATAGTGCTTCTATCTCTTAGTTTCTATAGTATAATAGGAAAGTAACTTCAGCAGGAGCTTTGCTCAAAGTTTCAATACTAACTCTTGTTAGAAAGGTATAAATAGATAATTTTCCCTTGGTGTAGCCAATTATCTAAACACAATCGTCACTAGAATTACCAAGTGAATTTTGGATGATCTCTGTGCAACAAATAGAACTGTCAAGTTACTTTAAAACCAGTTATCGTTTATCTTGAGCACAGGTATGCAATATATCTGCTTGGCTATATAAAAGGGTGAGCTTCCTTTTGCCTTTGTGCTTTCTCACCAGGTTGCCTATGGTGTGCATCAGATTTTAGGTTAATGCTTATTCAATAATAAAACTGTTTTCTTTCCTTTTTACCTATGCAGAAATGTTTCCTGGGTTGGGTGGAGATTTTGTTTGTATTGTTTGTATTTCTATTTCCTCAAAAGTCCATCATGTTTCCTTGCTAAAGCATTTACTGAGCTCTTATTCTGTCAGGTATTATGCTTGATTACACAAAACCTTTTATATCTTTCTAACCTTAATTACTGCCAGCATAAAGTGCAGGTGACTGCCATAGTAATATCAGTGGTAAAAGAGGCAAAATGCAGGCTACATCTAACTGAGAAAGTAATGCTAATTGAGCTTGTGAAGATAGCATTGTGTAAATTGTTGTTTCTAGTTATCTCCAAGTAGAATCTATGAGCACTGCTATGCAGAGTAGAGAGATAGGTCAGTAGCTACAGGGAGACACAGGGTGTGGGAGGGTGTTTTGTTTGTTTTCCAGTTTGTTTTATGTTCAGTGGGAGAGACTGAGCATATTTAAGTTCTTCCAAGAAGCAATAGGAAGCCAGTAGATAAGATTGAAAATATAGGTGATTGGAACATTCATTAATTAAATTCCCTGAATAAGTTGTAAGAGATGAGATTTGCCTCATACTTAAGGCACAGTACCTCTTCAACTGTGATTGGGGAGGGAAGGAGAAAAGTAGGATGTCAGAAAATTGTGGACAGTTTGATTGGACCCCATTTGGATTTTAGTGATCATGCCCTCACATGCCCTACCGCCTCTCCTATTACCACCACTAGCACACATACTCATGCAGATGCAATGCTGTGCCCTTTTCATTCTTGCCTTTGGATTAGGCAATTGTTTTCCCATGCTCAGTCCTAACCAAGTCCTTGTCTCCAATGTCTGGCTGTGGATCTACCAGTCTGGATCCCCCAATTCCTCTTGCCTCCCTTTTCACACTTTTTTTCTTCCTATCTCTCTTCCTAAAACATTTACTGAGCTCTTATTCTGTGTCATGGATTATACTGGATTATACAAAACCTTTCATATCTTTCTTTCTTTTTTTTTTTTCTTTAGAAACAGAGTCTCACTTTATCACTCTCGATAGAGTGCTGTGGCACCACAGCTCACAGCAACCTCCAAATTCTAGGCTTAAGCAATTCTCTTGCCTCAGTCTCCTGAGTTGCTGGGACTACAGGCACCCACCACAACACCCGGCTATATTTTTGTTGCAGTTTGACCGGGGCTGTGTTCAAACCCACCATCCTTGGTATATGGGGCTGGTGCCCTACCCACTGAGCCATAGGTGCTGCCCACCTTTCATATCTTTCTAACCTTTTTACCGCCACTGTATCATTAGAGAACTTGTAGAGACACCTACATATCTGAATGAGCACGATTAAATCCACAAGTGAGATTTTTTTCACAACTTACTGATTTTAATCATTATTATTTATAGAAGATATGATTTCTAAAGTGTTGGTCACATCTGATACCAAACCCCTGGAGAGACAAGATCTTTCTGAGGTCTGGCTTTCACTTGGCAGTTAATGACTGCAGAGATCATTTGAAATGGTAGAGTTCTCCAGCGCTTCTTAGGCCTGGTCTACCTGATTCTCAGTCATTCTCTCATTGAGCCTGTGATAATAATGTTAAATCTTTTACTGTTAATCTTTTACTGTCTTGGGGTTATTAAAAGGGATGGAAGTTGTTAGAGAAGACATTTTACTTCATCTCCCTTGAAAGACCACTGGATTCTTTTACTTTTATAATTATTTTTTGCATCAGGTAGGAAAACAAAATGCTGTCAGAAGGGCATTGGTTTGGGGGAAAGTTTATGGGATGCATAGGAAAGGGGGGTTAAATGACCATAACTATGAACTGAGGAAAATATATGTACTAAGCAGGGGAGGAATCTTGGGGTAGAAAAATATGAAGGAAGAGGAAGAACTTGGGTATCTTGTCATTGCTTCTGGACTTGAGTTCACATGGAGTCTACATCTTCTCTCCTTTGGTGTCTGAATTTGGCTATTACATGCCTGTCAGTGGTTGATCCATAGGTCTTTTAGGCTCCTCTGGTTTGCTAGACACCTCTTCCATATTGATGACAAGCAGTGGTGTATTCCAGGAAGCATCCCTTCTCTATGTGTACACCTCCCAGTACACTAAAGATCTATACTCTTAGGCAATGCTGGGTCAGTAAGTAGCACTCTTCCAGCCAATGAGATGGCTTAGATATTGCAAAGAACAACTCCTGACACCTTAGAGAGTACTAAAATGCTAGGGAGGCCAACATGATCTGCTTAGAAGAAGGGGGTTAATGTAAGCATCCTGAAGTGGTTGTGGAGATATGGGTCATCCAAATTCCTTTAAACAAATTGCCATTATGTCCCTTGAAGAACATTTACTTGTTGTCTAATATAAGGTAACTTTTCTATCTTACCTTCCTTTCCCAATGCCCATTTAGATCTTCTCAGTTTTCTGTTTTAAGTCTGAAATCACTGCCTTCAGGCTGTCAATACTTTAATGAACAGATTTACTTTACTGGGTTTCCCACCACACACAAAATCTGGAGGGGTTATGTTCATCTCATGTGTAGTACCCAAACTTAAGTTTTAGAATGTAGATGAGGAGGTTTTATTAATTCAGGACTCCAAAACTAAGACATCCATGTGCACCCAAGAGGGTTTTTCTTTTCACATTATACTGAAGGTTCTATCTAGTGCAACAGGGAAAAAAGCGCATCCAGGTTGGAAAGCTAGGAATAAAACTGCCTTCATTCATAGATTACAAATAAAATATGGAGAAGTCTTTCAATCTAAAAAATGCTTCAGACCTAACAATTGATCAATATATTGAACTTAATTACATTTTTATACAAGCAATACACAATTATAAAGTGAAGTTAAAAATGATTTTTAAAAATCATTGCAAAATATGAAATACTTTGGGGTGAACCTGACAAAAGATGCAGAATACATTACATGTACATTGCAAATTGTAAAATATTGCAGAAAGAAATTAATGAAGACCTAAATAAATGGATACATGTACCTTGTTAATGATTAAAAGACCCAATATTATTAAGTTATTGGTTCTTTCCAAATTTATCTATTGTATCAATGCAATCCCAATCAAAAATCCCAAAGCTTTTGTTTTAATAGAGGTTGACAACTGCCCCTAATATTCATTTTTACATACGAATATTCAAAACAATTCAAACAATTTAGACAAAATTTTTTTTTAAATGAACAAAGTTAGAGGGCTTGTACTCCTCGCTTTCAAGAATTATCAGTGGTAGTTGTTAAGTCATGTGGTCTAACATAATCATAGAAATATATGAAAAGAATGTGATAGCGCAGAAATGGAACCATACATATATAGTATATGCTTATGCAAGAAACTGATTATCAGTAAAGACTGAAAGGAAGGTAGAAAGCTGACTCTATACTTTATATGAGCAGAAAAAATGCCCAGAATAGCCAACACAATATTGAAGAAGAATAAAGTCAGAGGAATTACATTACTTGACTTGAAGATTTACCATAAAACTATAATAATCAAGGCAGTGTGGTATTGACTAAAAACAAACAAATAAACAAGCAGACAAACAGAATAGTGGAACAAAATAGACAGCCCAGAAATAGAACTATATGGATACAGTCACTTGACCTTCAGCAAAAAAGAAAAGATAATACAATGGAGGAAAACTTAGTCTTTTAAACAAACAGTGGTGGAAAACTGGACATGCAAATGTCAAAAGAATGAATCTATACATAACCTTATACCCTTCATAAAATTAACTCAAATTGGAACACAGACCTAAATATAAAACTCTAAAATATAAGGCACCTAGAAGGTAACAGAGGATAAATCCTAGATTATGTGGGTTGTGGTAATGATTATTTAGATATAATACCAAAAGTACACTTTATAAAAGAAAGTATGAGTTGGACTTTATTAAAATAAAACATTTCTTCTCTGCTAAAGATGCTCCAGAGATTGAAAAGATAAGTCAGGAACTTGGAGAAAGTATTTGCTACTATGATGGTGGATAGATGTCATTATGCATTTGTCCAAATCTATACAATGTACAGCACCAAACGTGAACCCTAATGTAAACCATGAAATTTGGGAAATAATGATGTACAAAATGTAGCTTAATCAACTATAAAAAATGAATCTCTCCAGTGGAGAGCCTATGTACATTTGGGGGTGAGGAATTATTGGAAATCTCTGTATCTTCCACTCAATTATACTGTGAACCTAAAATTCTTTAAAAATAAAGTCTATTAAAGAAAATGAAGATCTGAAGAGAAAGAATAGTATTTTCAAAATCTGGGTCTGGAACAATTGTATATTCTTATTCAAAAAATAAATTTTTACCTACATATCTCACCACACAAAAATTAACTTGACATGGATCAACATTTCTAGAAGAAAACATAGGAGAGAATGTTACTTGAAAACATTTCATAGATACAAAATAAATATGTTAATAAAAAATAATAAATTGAGAATCCCTGTTTATAACTGGTTCTGGGGAAATTGGATAGCCACATGTAGAAGATTTAAAAAGAATCCATACCTCTCACCATTCACAAAAATTAATTCACAATGAATAACAAACTTAAACCTAAGACATGAAACTATAAGAATTTTAGAAGAATATGTTGGAAAAACTCTTATAGATATCAGCCTAGGCAAAAATTTATGAAAAAGACCTCAAAGGGGCAGCACCTGTGGCTCAAAGGAGTAGGTCACCCATATGGCAGAGGTGGGGTTCAAACCCAGCCCCAGCCAAAAACTGCCAAAAAAAAACAAAAGGAAGGAAAAAGACCCCAAAGACAATCACAGCAACAACAAAAATTAATAAATAGGACACAATCAAATTAAAGATCTGCCATACAGCCAAAGAAACAATTAATAGAGCAAATGAATAGACAATCTACAGAACTGGAGAAAATATTTACATGCCATACATTCAAAGGTGGGTAGATAATCAAAATCTATAAAGAACTTAACAAATCTACAGGAAAAATTTAACAACCCCATAATCAAGTGGGCAAAAGACATGAGCAGAAGCCTTTACCCCATAATCAAGTGGGCAAAAGACATGAGCAGAAGCTTTTCAAAAGAAGTTAGACTAATGGCCAATAAACATTAAAAAATGCTCAACATCTCTAATCATCAGGGAAATGTAAGCCAAACCCATAATGAGATATCATCTAACTCTGATGAGAAGGGTGGCTATTAAAAAGCCCCAAACAATAGATCCCAGTGTGGATGCAGAAAGAAAAGAACACTTATATACTGCTGTTGGGACTTCAATCCAGAACAAACTATGAAGAATAGTATAGAAACATTTCAAACAACTAAAAGTAGACTTACCATTTAATCCAGCCATCTTACCTCTGGGGATTTACACAAAGGGGAAAAAATTCGTTCAACCAAAAAGACACTTGCACACATATTTTTACTACTTTTCACAATTGCAAAGAGGTAGAATCAACCCAAGTGTCCATCAATCCCCTAGTGGATTAATAAGATGTGGTATATGTACACCATGGAGAACTACTCAGCCATAAGAAATGGTGAACTAATACCTTTTGTAACAACCTGAATGCAACTAGAGACCATTCTTCTTATTTTCTTTTTTTT
This sequence comes from Loris lydekkerianus, assembly GCA_963574355.1. NCBI lineage: Eukaryota > Metazoa > Chordata > Mammalia > Primates > Lorisidae > Loris > Loris lydekkerianus. The sequence goes on from CAUYPK010113057.1 coordinate 15,547, forward strand.
TTTTTTTTACAGTTGAGCCCTTCACCTTGGGGTGTGCTGTATACTTTAACATTGTGCACATTGGGTGAGAGCTTACCAGTTTCCCCTTCCCCCCTCTTCTTTCCCTCCTCCTGTCCCCTCACTTGAATTTAATTGTGTTTTTCTCTCATGTGGGTGTATAGTTGTTTATTGATTCTATATTACTATTTGGTACATTGGATATTTGCTTACTAAGAAGAATGTTCTTCAACTCCATCCAGGTTAATACAAAAGCTGTAAAGGCCCCTACGTTTTTATGGTGCCATATGCATACCATGGAACACTATTTAGCTATTAAAAAGATGGAGATCACTCTTCTAAGTATCCCAGGAATGGAAAAACAAACACCACATGTACCCACTATTAAATTAGAATAATCCTCATGAGCACATATGGAAGTAAAGCTCAATGAAAACCAAGCAGGTGAGAAAGGCTGAAGGGAAGGGGTCAATTCACACTCAATGGGAACAATGCACACTCTATCTGGGTGATGGACACACTTAAAACTTTGACTCAAACTATACAAAAGCAATTCATGTGACCAAAACTTCTGTACCCCTGTAATATTATGAAATAAAAATAAATAAGTAAATAAAATTATAATACTAAGCAAAAATGGTAAATTGGAATTTATTCAAATTATAATCCTTTATTCTGTGAAAGTTATTGTAAAGAGAAAGAAGAGAAAGACCACAGGGTATTAGATATTGTCAAACAACCTATGTGATGAAGAACTTGTATAGAGAATATAAAAAGAACTCTCAAATTATAATAATAAGGAATCAAACAAACCACTAACAAATGGGCAAAAGGCTTAAATAGACATTCTACTAAAGAAGATAAAGGGATGAATAATACACAAATGAAAAATGGTTAGTCATTAGAGAAATGGAAAATCACATTGAAATATCAATGCTTACTTACTCTAATAGAATGTCTAAAATTGAAAATACGGATGATAACATGAAGATAAAGATCATTGGAACTCTCTTCCACAGCTGGTCAGATGGTAAATGGTAAAACGATTTTGGAAAGCAATTTGGCAAATTCATAAAAAGTGAACGTACTACTGTATGATCCGTATATTATCCTCCTATGTATTTATTCAGGACACAGAATGCAAGTAAGTTCGTGAACTTATCCTAGGAAATGTGCTACATACCTCACTGTTGACTATCACTGTGGTCACCAGATGACCAGGGGGAGTACTTCGTAGGAGACTGTAGTGATATTCAGCAATGAGGTATGTAGTACATTTTCTGGGATGAGTTCATGAAGTTAATTTACAGATTTTGCATGTGATATAAAGTTTTATACACAAATGTTAGTAAAATCTTCATTCATAATAATGAGGAACTAGAAAAAACCCAAATGCATGCTAACAAAGGTCTGCATAAACAAATTTTGCTATATATCCATAAAATAGAATGCTATTCAGCCATAAAAATGAATAAAATATTAATTCCTACAACATGAATTACTTGCCAAATAATTATGCTGAATGAAATAGTACAAGAAATAGTATATATTTCATGATTCCATCTATGTAAATTTCCATAAAATGTAAACTCATCCATTGTGACACAAAGCTTATAAACATTAGTCTGGGTTCAGGTGTGGAATTGCAGCAGGGAATAATAGGAAAATATCGCATGAAGAAACTTTAGAAATGATGAATATATTTTTGTGAAAGAATGTATGTGAAATAATATAGCACCTACTTCAGATATGTGTAACTTATTAACACCCATTATATTTCAAAACAGATGTAATTTTTAAAAAAGGTAGTGAGCAATAAAAACAAAAAGACGAAAGTAAAAAGGTCTGCTTTGTTCCTTGTATAAAGGGATAAGATGAAAACTTGATTTCTACCAGAAATAAATGTGTATATAATAGGGTCATATTTTCCTACTCTGCATTTTCCCATTATACTCTATGGTCATAATAATAATTATTATATATGAGAAGTACATGTTGGCTACCAGGTAACTTACATATAATTATATTTCCATCAAGATGATGAAAGGATTCCTACCTACTAATTTCTCTGTATTTCAAAATTTTAGTAGTTTGAAATGAGCACAATGGTATTTGCTGTAAATACACAGTGCTACAAAAGGAAGCTCAAAAGCTCATATTATTATATCCATTTCTCTACATCACCCAAGCATAATTCCTTTTTAAAATGACTAAACTGAAGAAATTCACATTTTAAAATGATGTGCTCCCGCATAGTCAGAATGAACATTATTGTATTACTCTCTGAATTTTCTCTTCTTGCTCAAATTAAAATGTGGCTATTCTCTGAGGTTGTTTATACCTTTGCATGCTCCTCAAGTGGTTACTATTTTCTCTTACAGACTCCTGGATATCGTGGTGCTCACACTCCCCATTGCCACCTCCATCTCTTCCTCTCCCTCTTGCGCTTTATGACCCTAGAGGTATGTCTGTCTCCTTGAAGACTGTACCAACTATACCACCCAAACACCATCTTTGTTGCAGTTATCCCAAATAACTCCAATATACACATATCCTCTCATTTACAAAACTACACTAACCTAATTCTCTCACTGCCTTTTCTTCTTACCCTATATATATTTTGCAATAGCCTGTATCACCACCTGATGGGCATACAGTGCATTTTACTTTTTCCTTTTTTTTTTTTTAAAACTTATGTGTAATAAGTTACACATATCTATGACCAAGCTGTCGCCCTGGGTAGAGTCCTGTGGCATCACAGCTCACAACAACCTCCAACTCGTTGGCTCAAGCGATTCTCCTGCCTCTGCCTCCCAAGTAGCTGGACTATAGGCGCCCCCCCCCCCCCCCGCAATATCCGGCTGTTTTTTGGTTGCAGCCGTCATTGTTGTTTGGCGGGCCTGGGCTGGATTCAAACCCGCCTGCTCAGGTGTATGTGGCTGGGGCCTTAGCTGCTTGAGCCACAGGCGCTGAGTCACATTTTACTTTTTTCATTATCAATTATTAATTATTTACCATTTCCCTCTAGAACAGGATTTTTCAACTCATAGTCATACTTCTACAGCACACTTAAATTATATTCACCCCCCCCAAAAAAAAGGAATGAAAGGAATATACTTTTTGTGCTTTGAAATTCTTCCAAAAATAATTTAATTAATGATCTTTACAAATTTTGAAGCACACCTGAGATCCTCTTAAGGCACCAGTGTGCCATGGCACCCCGATTGAAAATCACTGATCTGGAGTGAGGCTCTATACACACCGAGATATAGTCTGTCTTCTATCACTTTTGCAACTTCAGCAATCAAAATAGTGCCTGGTACATAGAAGCATCTAATCAAAACTGCTTAAGTTAATAATGGCCTAAGGAATAGATTTTATGTAGAAAATTAAACCATTTCTGATTTAAAGTAAATGGAACTGGGTTAGAATTATTGGCATTACTTAACTCTTGTAGCACTGACTGCCTCAACTGTACAGGTAAAACTAAAATATTTATTTATACTCAATAACTTCTAGTTTATTTGCAATATAAAATTAGGTAGTAACATTAATAACACTTTCAGGAATAATTCTTGGGTAATATAAATATAGTAAAGCCGTCTTTAAGTTATCCCCAGCATTCATTAAGGAATGAATCAATAAAAAATTTAAAGAGAAAAAAATGAAGGGAAATGGAAATTTTACAAAGGTAAAAGTATAATTAATTAAATACAATTAATATTAATCAAAGAATAATATGACTTCAAGGTAAATAGTGATTTTACATCTTTCAACTCCCTATCCTATGCTCATGTGTACCATCTGCCCATTCTTTGAAGTCCCCAGATCGCATTAATATGAAAATTAAAAAGAAGAAAACAACTATACTGGAGACTAAGCTAATAAAACATTGAGGAAGTTCCAATATTAAAAAAAAAAAAATTGTAAGACTGGATTTAGGGAAGTCATAAAGTGCTGACTCATAAATTGTTCCCTTTGAAAAATCAGTGTGGCTAGAATGCAAGAATAGAGAAACCCTTTGTTAAAGTAAGGATGGGGAACTTGTGTGCTAAAAAGTGCCACAGTTGAAACTGCAAACATTCCTGCATATTTAGAGCACTTAAACCTCTCTAGTGGAAAGAGAAAACTCCAAGTTTTGCTGCTGACAGAAATAGATCCATCATGGTTGATGACGAGGTATTGTCTGATGCAATTTAAAATGTTTAAATCACCCATATATACCATATGTTGCCACATGGGTGATTATGCCAATCATAGGGGTAATTACTACATACAGGTGCTTCTATGTGGTATAAAGACTGTTGTGTGTTGAACTGTGCTTCTGAAGATGATATGTGCAATTTCTAATCACCCTGTGAATGTGACCTTATTTTGAAATAGGGTCATTGCAGGTGTAACCAGGTTAAAATGAGATCATGTTAGATTAGGGTGCCGTAGGTAGATTAGGACTGGCATCTTTCCAAAAAGAGGAAAATATGGACACAGACACAGACAGAAGGGAGAATGCCATGTGAAGACAGAGTCAGGGACTGAAATATTATAATACCTCTATATCAAACGCCAATAAGGATTGTGAGCAACTATCAGACAGCAAGAAGAAGGAAAGATGGATCATTCTTCCTCTAAAGAATGTGGAATATGACACTGTGACATCTTGATTTGAAACTTCTAGCCTCCAGAACTATAAGAAAATGACCTTAAGTTAAGTCACTCGGTTTGTGGTATATTCTTATAGCAGCCCTAGAAAATGAATACAAGTGCCTAGAGTACACAAACTAAACAGAAACAAGGACAAAGCTCACAATTAGGATACAACCTGATTCCCATACTTACTGAATTCCCTAATTCAGGGTGATGCCAAATATATTAGTTTTCTTCTCTACTCTGACAGGTGAAATCCTGTGGAAAAAACTTTAATCTCTACCAGAAATCATATTAATTTGCTCGCCTAGAATATTATACTAATTGTGATAAACCTCCCGGAGCTAAAAGCAGGCAGAGAAAAGTCAAGATTTAAAAAGATACTTTCCTTCAAAAGAACAAGAATTATTTTCTTCTAAAATATATATTGCTGTAAGGGATGAGAAAATTTCTAATATGCACTACAGAAGAATAAAAATAAACACTATATTCATGAAATAGAAAGAAGAGAAAATCTGGAGCTTAAAAAACATTACATGGACATAAAAAGGATGACATTTTGAATGAAAAAAAAAAAAAAAACCAGATAACTAAAAAGGAACAGATTATGTAGACATCAGACAAGCTATACCTTTCTTCTTGGGAACATTATTCACTACAGGATAACATTATTATCCTACAGATTTAAGTAAAACCATTGAGACTCAAGACTAGTAACAGAAACATTAAAAATAGTTTAAACAATAAATGTGCACAACTTTACAAAGAAATGTATAAAATGCTACTAATGGCGGTAACAAAAATCATTTTATAATAACAAAATTTGCGCTAAAATGTTTATAGCAGCTCTGCTGTGAAAACAACTTAAGTGACCATCAACTCATGAATGGATTAATAAACTGTGATATATGTATACCATGGAATACTATTCAGTCATAAAAAGATGGAAACTCTACATCTTTTGTATTTATTCGGAGTTGAACGACATTCGCTTTAGTAAAGTATCCCAACAATGGGAAAATAAGAAGTCCATGTACTCATTACTAATTTGAAACTAGTAGATGAACAACTACAGGCCCACATGAGATGAAAAATGAAATTAAATTCAAGAAGGAGGAAGGGGAAGGTGGAAAGGGGCTCAGTAAGCTTCCACCTACCAGGCACACTTCCTAGGTGAAGGATTCAAATACAACTCTGACTTTTACTAACAAAGGCAAACAATGTAACTTAATCATATGTACCCTGTTATTAATTGGAAATTTTTTAAAAGTGAATTATATCATTAAAAAATATTACTTGTTATATGTACAAAAACCATAAAAATAATTTCAAAAAACTTAAAGATATTTATAAAATATAAGATATTGACATACCACATGAATATAAGGAAATATACATTCTGTTCCTAGGTCAGTTGACACAGTATGATAAATGTGACAATTACCTAGAAATTATAACATAAATTCCTGGCTAACCAATACAAAATCTTAAAAGAATGTTGTACAAGTTGAAATATGCATTCTCAATTTTACCTTTGGCAAAGAAAATTTGAGTAAAGGAAAAATTAAGGAACATTCCAGGGGAAATTGGCCAATTGGATATCAAAATCTTTTCTACAACTATCACTATCAGTATAGTAAGAAATGACACAGGAAGATGAAATTAGATCATTGAACAAAGTGATATTTCAAACTAGAAATAATTAAGGTGTTACTACATTTTCCCAGATGCAGAAACAGACTTCCTCTCTGTGGAAGCAAAAACAAAACAAAACAAAACAAAATCATGTTCTTAGTCCACACACTATTTCTCAAGCAATTTTTTTATATTAAAAAGACCATTGCACGTAAAGTGTTCATAGGTAAGTTTAAAAGTATCACTGGTTTCACATTTAGTGAATTACCAAAGTCAATTTATTCTAAATAAAAACAATAAAATGTATAGAAAAATTGTCCAAAATTATCCAAAATATAATCATGTACCTAAATAAAAGGACAAAATATGATCACCATGTCTCTCAGTCTGTCACTACTGCTATTGCTAAATGCCACTAATTTATAAATAACAAATTTATTTCTCACAATTCTAGAGGCTAAGAAGTCCAAAATTAAGATTCCAACAGATTCAGTATCTGGTTAGAGATTGATTTCCCCTTCAAGATAATACTTTCTTGCTGCAAAGAAACACTGTGTCCTCACATGAAAGGAGGTCAAAGGGGGGAAAGGTTCTAGAAATGCTCCTTTCAAGTGCTTGCTCATTGTTTAAGAGCATTATTACTATTCATGAGGGCATGACTTAACCACTTTCCAAAAGACCCCACCATATAATACTATCCCACTGGGTACTAGGTTTCAAGATAGGTTCTAGGTTCCAGCATTTTGGAAGGATACATATATTTAAACCAAAACACAAATTGTTGTGTAATTTTAAACCAACAGATACACATGCACACAAAATTACCACTCAAAAACAAAGCTCAAATAGATTCAAATAGAAAAAAATAAGTAGCAAAATAAATCAAAACCCTATATCCTACTATTATTAAAGTAATAAAACAATACAGATGCTCCTTGATTTAAAATAGGGTTATGTCCCAATTAGTACACCATAAGTCAAAAATTTATTTAGCATACTTAGCCTACCTACAATAGCTTAGCCTAATGTATCTTAAATGAGGTCAGAATGCTTAAAACACTCTATAATTGGGTACATTGTTACATCTTATTTTATAATAAAAGTGTTGACTATATTATGTAATTTCTTGAATATTATACATATGGTTTCTCCTGAGCATTCTGCTTTCTGAACATTGTAAAGTTGAAGAATTGTAAAAACTCACTAAAAAAAGTTTAATTATCATAAGTTAGTGACCGTGTGTACACCAAAAAAGGCCAAAAAAGTCATACAGGAAAATTGATTAGTCAATCAAAGCAGTAATTAATCAATACATTTATCAAATGTCATTAATCTCAAAAATAAAGGAAAACCTAAAAAGAAGAAAAGTACATATACATGAATTAATATATCAAGAGAAATAATTATATCACATTAAATAAATAAAAAGAAATGCAGAAAACATTCAGTCAAGAAATTTTATATTCCAATACATATAGACAGACAACACAGAATAAAAAAACTCTCCTATGTTACATAAACAAAACTCAAACTAAGCAAACTTTTATAATTAAAAACAAAAAAAATAAAATAAAATAGAAGATCAGACAATTAAGTTTGCAAACTCATTCTAGGAAAAGTGCTACATACCTCATTGCTGACTATCACTACAGTCATCTTCAAATTACTCCCCTGGGGAATCTATGTACCAATTATAGCATCTAACCCCCCTTCAAAACCCTTGTTATAGGATGAAGTCATGAACTTAATTGTCAGACCTTGTAAAAACATAAAAAATCATACAAAACAAACAGAAAGAAAGAGTATCAAAAAACCTTACTACATAAGAGATTCAAAATGTAAATAAAATGAAAACATAAATGACCAATAACTATGTCTGAACCTGAGGAGGACTTAAAAAATATTCCCTAAGGAGGCCCAGAACCAGTGGTGTAGATATCTCATAGATTTTCAAAACTTAAATCACTAGGAAAGGACTACTGAAATTGGTTTTCTTTCCTCCAAAGTTAAAACACACACACATACAGGCATGTAAAACACCCTCTGAGACATCCGCCACATGCTTCTGAGCTACACAAATCTCTACAGTCTAAATTAAACAAAAAATAGTCCAAAGACCCCAGTAGTCTTCTTAACAGAAGGAGAGATGGGTCAAGGTGTGTGGGTATGGGTAGGATAGATAATGTCATTTCCTTTTCCTTTCCTTGACCTATGTTTGCCCCAAACAGTCAAAGAACCACGGATGAAGGAAGAGTGCCTGTGCCTTGTCCTACTTCAGGGTCTGTTCTCTCAGGCCAAACTCCACAAGAGGTAGTTGGCTCAAATGTTCGGTGTATGCCAGTATGGAAATAGGAATGAGAGGACTAATGTGCTGTGGTCAGTTTAGTACAAACAGGGATGCTGTGCAGAGACTGAGTTCAAGTAACAGTTATGTGGCTTCCTGACCATGAAATGTCAAGACAATTATTAAACTTCCTTTTCTTTATTAGTAGAACAGGTGCATATATCACCCCCATCCCATACTATTCTTGTTAGAGTTTGAGGAATATGAATGTATTAACAAGGTAGAAAAATCGTCAACACATTGTAAGCATTTGTGGTAAAGTCTGTTTGCATCTTTATGCTGTTACATATTATTAATCAATCCTGGGTCATCCCATTTCCTTGGGCAAGTAACTTGTCCATCTGTGACTGAGGTGTCTCATCTGTAAAATGAAGATTGTGGTACACTGACTATACATGGCCTCTACCAGCTTTGACTATTTTATGGAGATGTAACTACCATAAAATCTGTGTTTTCAAATTTAACTTTGTTGGCTTTAGTTCAGAGGGCTGTGGATTCTCATCACCTTCAAAAGAAACGCTATAGGTATTATCGGTTATTCTTTATCCCCCCTCCCCACCAGTAACCTGGTAACAACTATTCTATTTTGTATCTCAATGGTTTTGCTCACAATGGACATTTTATATGTAGTAATAGTAAAAAATATATGGCCTTTTGTGTCTGCCTTTTTTCATTTATTACAATATTTTCAAAGTTCATTGACGTAGTACATGTCAGTACTTCATTCCTTTCAATTATTCAACACTATTCCATTGCATGAAAACACAACATTTTATTTGCCCATTTATGTGTTTGTGGTTATGTGAATTATTTACACTTTGGGGGCATTATAAGTAGCACTCCATGAATATTCATGTACAAGATTTTGTTTGAATATATATTTTAGATTTTCTTGGGTATATATCTACATGGCATTGCTGGTCATATGGTAACTCTATGTTTAACATTTTGAAGAATCTATCAGTTTTGTTTCAGAGTGCCTGTAATGTTATTCCTCTTTCACATCCTTCATATTAATATCTTCTAGCTATTTCATCAAAACTCAGCTTCTAATTGAGGTCTTTCTTGATTGCTTGAATCTTGCGACCAGTACACATAGAAGATCCCCTTTATCCTCAATGTATATTTTTCCCCTTCACCTGTATCTTTTATTACTTCCCAATGATATATAATTTACTTATGTCTCTGTCTTCTCCTTGAATGTAGAATGCAAGTCCCATGAGGACATATGATTGTCACCAGTAAATATCTGTTGAATGAATACCAGGTGGCACTGCGTAGCTATCATAATAAAAACAATTGAAGATCTGATTCAAGAAGTGATAGAAGGATCATTTTAACAAAATTGAAAGCTTAAAAGTTTCCAGGACAAATGTATTATTAGAAAAAATAAAAAAGTAAAGTTAAAAATCTCACCTCCCTCCCTAAAATGTACCCAAATAAATTTCACATGGCTTGAAGAGTTGAAGTATAAAATATGAACTGTGAAATCCCATTGGTCCAGAGAGAGGTATAACCTAACCTTTTAAAGGAAAGAAAGCAAATTGCAGAAAAATGCTTTTGTAGGAACTCATATTTGCAGAAACACAGACAAGATGAAAAGAAACTTACATGTATATACTTGTATGTGGGTTAGTAAGTAGGGAGCCAGCCCCCGCACAACCTATGAGTGTCTCCAAGGCTCATTAGTAATGAGGGAATGAGGAAAATGAAGACAATAGAAATAAAGTAGTTTATGGAGTGGGCCCCGGGGATCAACAGCCTTTGTTCTAAAGATAGCAGTTCATCAGAGTATTTTCAGGTGGATTCAGTTTTGACCAGTGTGAGAACTCAATAGGGGAGGTGGAGTGATTATTATATCTGGTTCATGGGCTAAGTCCCTCCAATTCCCTGTCTCAAATATTCCCTGAGGAGAGGAGAGGGAGAGTGAGGAGGTGGGGGAGGGGAGGAGAGGAGAGGAGAAGAGAGGAGGGGAGTGAAGAGGGGAAGGAGAGGAACAAAAGGAGAAGAATCAAAGGAAGGGAGGTAGAAAAGGGAAGGGGGGGAGGAGAAGAAAAGAGGAAATGGTACGATGTACACTATCTGGGTGATGGGCACACTTATAGTCTTGTCTCAACCAGTATAAAAGCAATCCATCTAACCAAAACATGTGTACCCATTGCATTCTGAAATAACAATATGTAAAGGAAAAATAAGAAACAAATAAACAAAATTCATGAAATTACCCACAACAGTGGAGTGATCAGGAACACTTGCCTGGGCAGATTGTACTGTAAAATGATAGCATTGAAAATATCATTAGGGAGAATTCAGTGTTTACACAGGGAAATGGATGAGAATCAAGAGTTCCTATGACACTAGGCAAATTGCTTATTTGTAAGTGAAGCTTGGGTAATAAATTAATCTTTGGATTTCACCCTATATATCCCCAAAACTCCAAAAAATTTTCTGAAAATAAAATCCAAACAAATTTTACACAGGATCAGGATGTAGACTTTAAAACAGGAAATGTTAGGCCTGGTGTGGTGGCTCACACCTGTATCCTAGCACTCTGGGAGGCCAAGACCCATGGATTATTTGAGCCCAGTAGTTAGAGACCAACTGGAGCAAGAGCAGGACCCCATCTCTACTAAAAATAGAAAATCTAGCAGATGTGTGGTGGGTGCCTGTAGTTTCAGCTAATCATGAGCCTGAGACAGAAATGTTTTACCTTCACACCGATTAAGACGCAGCCACTAGCCACTTGTGGTTATTGAGCACCTGAAATGGGATTAGATTAAATTGTTCTACATTAATTCAAATATAATCACGCATGGTCAGTTCAGGTTTGGGCAATTTATTTATGAAATTAAATTAAAAAGTAATGAGATATTTCCCATGCTAGATACTAAGATGGAATTTGAAAACTACCAAATCAATACTGTATGATTTTTTAGTTCAAGAATAGGCAGAGATGAAACTAGTACTATTCAGAGATCAAATGCTGTTGGAAAATGAGATACTTGTGGAAAATTTAACCTGTTACATTAGCACTTCAAAATTTGCACTTAATACATTTTAGACAGATTAAAATGTTGAATTTTAAAATGTATTACAAAATAAGTTTATGGATCTGGAAAGAAGTCCATGGCATACATTGAAAGAGAACAAGTTAGAAAAGTTAAACATAAGGCATCCCCTGTAGCTCTAGGAGTAGGGCCCTGGCCCTACATACTGGAGGTGGCGGGTTCAAACTTGGACCTGGTTAAAAAAAAAAAAGAAAAGAAAGAAAAAAGAAAGAAAGAAAGAAAGAAAGAAAGAAAGAAAGAAAGAAAGAGAAAAAAGAAAGAAAGAAAGAAAGAAAGGAAGAAAGAAAGAAAGGAAGAAAGAAAGAAAGAAAGAAAGAAAGAAAGAAAGAAAGAAAGAAAGAAAGAAAGAAAAGTTAAACATAGCATGCTTACTATTTTTAAAAGGAAAAAAAAAATTAAATCTGGTATAGACAATGGAGTCTCAGCCTCAGTTGAAGTATGCAGAGTGTGGGTAAGCATGCCCTACGGAATATATTTGGAGGGCAGTTGACATATGTATATGGACTACTTACTGGGTTTGTGTCTATCTGTTCAGTTCCAGGCTGGTTTCAGGAATGCTCACAATGGATGCCTTATGGGTGGTGAGAAAGGGTGGGGAGTAGGGGCTCCACAGATCCTCGCCCTCTCTTGATATTTTTGCTCACTTTCTTCAGTCACTTGAGCACATGTAACTCTTCTAATCAAAATATTTTATTTCTAAAACTACAATAGAATGCAAATCTTTTATTTGGTCTACTACTTTTACCTTCTCCAATTTTAAGTTTTCAAATATTCAGGAAGAAAATGCTACCTGTATCTGCTATTGAGAGCAACTATGATAGTGAGATTTTACTGAATGTTTCTCCAGATCAGACACCGCTCTGATAAGGGTTCTTTCCTCAAGTTTTCATGACAGCCCATGAACCAGATCTATCAATCTCTCCACCTCCCCTATTGAGTTCTCACACAGGTCAAAACTGAACCCACCTGAGAATGCTTTGGTGCACTTCAAGCCAATCAGCATTCTAAAGAACTTACATTACAAAAACATGATTCCAATTCTATAGCCCATGTCCTTCCATAAAAGTCGCTTTGCTATGGGAAGTCTACACACCTTCTGCTATGTGAGTGAATGCAGGAAAAAAAAAAAAAAAAATCACAAACAAACAACCTCTTCTGTGAATGCTGCAGTTTGAACCTTTTCTAGCAGTACTGGCATTAACTATTTAAACAAAGGCTTTCCAAGGCATTTGGGGTTTCATGTGGGGACAGAATACCCTAAATAAAGATGCTCCCTGACTCATGGTATATGGTCATGTGTATGAAGGTTGTATAAGGTGAGTTTTTTAAAAAACAACTTTTTTGTTAGTAAATATAAGAGATAACAAATTAAAAGCTATGGAAACCATTAAGAGTCTACTCACCATTTAATCAGTAGAAACATATACATATCTACATCCATATCATCTATATCTTTCTCTCTACATATATACAAATAATTTCCTAAAATCAATGAGTAATTTTAGAAAATGTGATAAAGTCATTCATGAAAGTAAAAAAAAAATAAATGCACAGGAATAAACATATCAAGATCATTTTAAAATTATAAGGAGAAATGATAAGTATTTTCTAAGGCATACAAAAGGAAAGTTGAATGAATAGATACTTATATTACTGAAAGGGAACATCTGATATTCCTAATGATTTTTTTCCTAAATTCAATGTATGTTTTATGGTAATTGTATTAAAATAATCTACCTTGAGTGCTTTGTTATTCCCTGATTTTGACAAAGTTGTAGTAAGTTCATCAAGAATCAAACCTGGGTAAGTAGTCTGATTAAAAATCTCAAAAGGTAAAACTAATAAAATACATTTAGCACAGTAGGCACTGATTGGCATTTTACAGTCAGATTAATTAGCACAATGAGGTCTGAGCTCACACACTGACAGGTCAACTGAACCCTAGTAATGAAGGAAATTCTAGGGAAATATCACAACACAGTGTCACCTTACATACCATGCAAGCAAATGAAGCAGTAAGACGATTTAAACAGCTTACTCTTAAAACTATAAATCTATTAATATTTTGGTGGGGATTAACACGGAGTCATTTTAAGTGAGGGAAGAACATTTCTCTCTAGCCTTCCAAGTATAAGAGTGTTTTAAGCATGAGTTCCAGCCAACCCCTACTACATGGAGATCTGTGGGCAGTTATATATGTCCCCTAAAGGATGGCACAGCAGCAAGTGTTGATTAAATGAGGACTTCCTCATTTCATCTTCCCAGCGACCTGTGGGCAGATGCAATTATTGCTTCTAATTCAGTGAAGTACAGCACAGATGAAGTGAGGATGCCAGAAAACCATGAGTCAGCCCATCAAGTATGGTTATAATTTTAATATCATGTCCTATAAAATATATTCACTGATGATATCTAGAATTCCTATCTGGAATTTCCAGACATATCAGGATGCCAGCTGTGAGTAAAAGTGCTAATGAGATGAGTTTAACCCCTGTGTTTACATCGCCAGTCAACCAAAATATTTTAAGTGTGAGGCTTCATGTGGTTGTCAGGGGAAACTTGGGCCAATTGGCAGCAAAGTCTTATCAAACTGTTTACCTAAAGGTCCAGATGCCAGTGCAGAGCGAAACAATCATGCTACCATCCATGGAAGAAAGGTCACCAAAGCAAGGGGTCTGTTTGCTCCATATGGCAAAGTCTAGCACTTGAAGATGGTGGTTTCTTAACTCTGCACTGCATTAAATTGACATAAGACATTATCTGTTTTAGGTCCTGATGATGCAGAAGTGAACAAAGTGAACATTTTCAACATAGTATTTAACAACATATATGACATGCCAGACTCAAAGTAAATATGACATTTAAGCAAAATAAAAATAAAAGTCATATAAAAATCAGTATTTTACTTATAAACCAATGAAAATCCATCAGTAAGTGGGGGAAAAGAAGCAATTGGTGACAGTGACAAAATGTAAAATTTCTAGAATGAATTCTTCAGCCATACTGGTTCATGAGTGAGATAAAAAAGATGACTAAAATTTGCTGTCTAATGTGGGATAAGACTTGAACATGTGGATATTTATTCCACAATGTCTATTTTTTTAATTGTTAAATCATAGATATGTACATTAAGGCAATCAAAAGGTACAATGTGCTGGTTTCATATACAATCTGAAATATTCTCATCAAACTGTTCAACGTAGCCTTCATAGCATTTTCTTAGTTGTTGAATGTAGACATTTGTATTCTGCATTTAGTAGGTTTCGCCTGTACCCATTCTAAGATGTACCTTAGGTATGGCCCCACCCATTACCCTCCCTCCACCTTAACCTCCCCCCTCCCTTCCCCTCTCTTGGCCCTTTCCCATATTCTAGTGCTATAGTTGGGTTATAGCCTTCATGTGAAACCTATAAATTAGCTTCATAGTAGGGCTGAGTACATTGGATACTTTTTCTTCCATTCTTGAGATACTTTGCTAAGAAGAATATGTTCCAGCTCCATCCATGTAAACATGAAAGAGGTAAAGTCTCCATCTTTCTTTAAGGCTGAATAATATTCTATGGTATACATGTACCACAATTTGCTAGTCCATTTGTGGGTCAATGGGCACTTGGGCTTCTTCCATGACTTAGCAATTATGAATTGAGCTGCAATAAACATTCTGATACAGATGTCTTTGTTATATTGTGATTTTTGGTTTTCTGGGTATATACTTAGTAAAAGAATTATAGGCAGGTCTATTTTTAGATCTCTAAGTATTCTCCAAACATCCTTCCAAAAGAAACGTATTAGTGTGCATTCCAACCAGCAGTGTAGAGGTGTGCCCTTTTCTCAACATCCATGCCAACATCTCTGGTTTTGGGATTTTGTTGTGTGGGCTACTCTTACTGGGGTTAGGTGATATCTCAAAGTAGTTTTGATTTGCATTTCTCTGATGATTAAGGATGATGATTAAGGATGATTTCATCATGTGTATGTAGATTGTACATCTGTCGTCTTTAGAGAAGTTTCTCTTCAAGTCCTTTGCCCACCCTGAGATGGGATCACTTGTTCTTTTCTTGCTAATACATTTAAGTTCTCTGTGGATTCTGGTTATTAAACCTTTATCAGAGGTATAACCTGAAAATATTTTCTCCCATTCTGAGGGCTGTCTGGTTGCTTTACTTACTATGTTCTTGGCTGTCCAGAAGCTTTTTAGTTTGATCAGGTCCCAGTAATGTTATTTTTGATACTGCTTCAATTGCCTGGGGAGTCCTCCTCATAAAATATTCACCAAGGCTGATTCCTTCAAGAGTTTTCCCTGCATTTTCTTCAAGTATTTTTATAGTTTCATGTCTTAAGTTTAAATATTTTATCCAGTGAGAGTCTATCTTAATTAATGGTGAAAGGTGTGGGTCCAGTTTCAGTCTTTTACAGATCGCCAGCCAGTTCACCCAGCACCATTTGTTAAATAGGGAATCTTTTCCTCACTGAATGTTTTTAATTGGCTTGTGAAAGATCAAATAACGGTAAGTAGCTGGATCCATCTCTTGGTTCTCTATTCTGCTCCAGACATCTACGTCTCTGCTTTTGTGCCAGTACCATGCTGTTTTGATAACTATCAATTTATAGAACAGTCTCAGGTCTGGTAGAGTGATTCCTCCTGCTTTGTTTTTATTGCTGAGTAATGTCTTGGCTATTCGAGTTTTTTCTGATTCCATATACAATGAAGTATTATTTTTTCAAGATTTTTAAAATATGACAATGGAGATTTAATAGGAATTACATTAAAATTATATATTGCTTTGGGTAGTATAGACAGTTGAACAATGTTGATTATTCCCAGCCAAGAGCATGGTATGTTTTTCCATTTGTTAACATCTTCAGCTATTTCTTTTCTTAAAGTTTCATAGTTCTCTTTATAGAGATCTTTCACATCCTTTGTTAGATTAAATCTCAAATATTTCATCTTCTTTGGCACTACTGTGAAAGGAATAGAGTCCTTGACTATTTTTTTGGCTTGGCTATTGTTGGCTACAGATTTATAGGTGTTGATTTTGTAGCCTGAGACATTGCTGTATTCCTTGATCACTTCTAAAAGTTTTGTAGTAGAATCCCTAGTGTTTTCCAGATATACGAGAAGGGCTCCGCGCAGAGGCAGGGAGGGCTCCGGAAGGCACGCAGCTACTAGAGTGCCAGACCAGAGGAGCCAGCTGGTGTGGAGGCAGCGAGGGTATAGGAGGGAGGACGCAGGGTTGTGTGGCTCCCAGGGTTCCTGGTCAGGGTGTGTGGAGTCCCGGCAGGCACGGGTTGCAGGTCCCAGTGCAGCTCTTATTGGGGTCCAGGCGGGCACCGCTGGTAGGAAGTCCAGGCAGGCGCCGGTTGCAGGCAGCGCAGCTCTTACCGCGGTCTGGCCGGGTGCTGATGGTGGGTCGCCGGTGGCGGCGCAGCTCTTCCAGAGGTCCGGCGGGCCTATTTGCTTTTATTTTTATGGGTAGTAGTCATCATTAAATAAATCAAATTAAAAGGATATTTGAACACATGTTCATAATAATATAACACATTAAATAAATAATCAATTAGATAAAAAGCAAGTTAATTAATTTCTCAAATGATCTGCTCAAAAACCCAAGGTTTGGCCTTTTCACATGCTATGGACTCTGTCAGGAGCACTGCACACCATCCTTGTCTTTCCTAGGCTAGCACCTATTCATCCTTCAGTTTCATCATAAATATGTAATAATATTATTTTCTCTAAAAGGCCTCCTCTCACTCTTGAAGAATGAGCAAGGGTTTCCCTCCTATAAGCTCTGTGCATCCTTTCTTATAGACCTTATTAAATGTGACTGAAGTTGCCAGTTTAGATATCTGACTCTTCAGTGTGAATGTATAGTTCACAAGGGGAGAAACTGTGAGCCTGGACCTTGTGGAGAAGTGGGCACCCTCAGGTAATGTGGAAATCGTCAGTGCTGTTCACAAATATTCCCTGCTCGTTGTCTCCTGGGCATAAGGGATTGTACTTCCTGTCCTGCCCATGGTTGTGTCTGGCTGTGCAGAGTACTCTGGCCAAGTAGTTCTACATGGAAGTGAAAGATCCCATTTCTCAGCCAGAGAAATCAATTATCAGTGTAGGACCCTACATAGCTCTCTTTCCTCTGCCATGAGGATCACAACTTCCCAGATTGTGGCTGCTCCATCAGTATATATGCTGTAGTGAGGACGAAGCTGAGCAGTGCCCTTCACTGACTCGGAATGGACATGCGAACAAGAAGCAAATCCTTGTCATCACAGAGCACTGAAAGTCTGGCAGTGTTTGTTATCAGCATAATTTAGCCCATCCGATACATGAAGTCCATAATATTGATGAATGAATAAAGAAGAAACAACACTCTGACCTCTCCATTTGCTTAAATAGCCTTGAGAGGTCTTCCAATCCATTGTCTCACATTCAGGGAAGCCCATATTTTAAATTTAGTTTCTTCTTGAAATCTCTAGAGATGACCAGAAATATATTTGGATGTTTAATAATGTCTTGGCTAGAAATTCTTCTTTGTATCTCACTGGGGAAGAGACATAATGCAATGTCCTTGGCTATTCTGAAGGGTCCTGTGTGGTTTCACTATGCTATTAAGTTTGATCAGAGGCTCTAGTAGGCGGGACTCTGCTGCTCTTGCCATACACTTACATTAGTTTCTTCTACTCCTCAAAACACACACACACACACTCCTTGAGATACACACATTCTTCTTTTCATACAGTTCAAAATACGCAGAGCCTACACCATAAGACCACATTCCCCATATCAGTTCATTATTGGCTCTAATTAGTGTCTTTGGATGAATCATTCATCATTTTCAAGTTTCTTATCCGGGGGGTATGATATGATCTGAAAGAGATAACATATAAGAAACAAAGTAGAATTGTAAATTATTAGTCACATCTTGTGGGATGTGACTTGAAGGGGACAAGAAAGAAAAATTAACCTTAATGTCAACATTCTACTGTGTCAGTGTGCTTAACATGTTTTAATAAAATTGAAGTAAATAACTGGTTGATGGATTAAAATTAACTCGTTACTGCCCTATAATAACTGCCAGCTGACTTGGTCCTGAGAGCCCTGGCACACAGGATAGGAATGTTCTGATGGATGGAGGCATGCTTTCATAGACTCCGCAGACACGTAAGTGCAGACTGAAGGCCATGAACACCTGGGGAGTGGGATGCTGAAAGAGCAGGGGGAGACAAAGTCAACAGCTCCTACTTGATGGCTTCATTCAGCATCAGTGCAGACATTCCTCACAGCTGGGCAACCATTTGGCAATGGGAGCCATCTTCAGAAGAAACATCTGTCCACTCTGGGTCCATACTATGTAGCAACTTACTGAGTGGTCTCCATTATCATCAAACAGGGCTATGCTCTACAGACAGCTGGAAGATGGAAAGAATCTGGTTTTTATTTAAGATGTTAATCAAATTTCATGCAATTAGAAAATTTGTTTTGGAAATCTTTTGTCTTTATTCTATGCTAATGAAAATTACAAGTATTTTCATATCACAGTGAAAGTGATAGACAAACTAGGGAGATTTTTCTTTTATTTCTTTTTATCTTTCAGTAGACAGAAAAATTTTCCTATGTTTGCTCTTCTAGACATGTTTAACCAGAGGGTTAAGCTCAAACTGCTGGCTGCTTGATGAAAATATGGAAAAGGGGCAAAAAACAATGTTAGTGTTTAGAGAGGGCAATATTATCAAATATTATCAAATTTTTATAAAATTTAAGTAAATAACTTATTGATGGATTAAAATTAACTCATTTAATGAGTTCATTATTAGCATAATTTAGCCCAGCTGATACCAGTCCAGCCAATATTATCAAAAGGTAAACAAGATGTGTGTTTTTTTCAGTGCCTCCCGTTTTTTATTGGCTGCTCCTTAAGCACCTGGCAGGGAACACAGCCAAGTTACATGTTAGGCTACGGATGTCCATGAGGTAGAAAGGGGATACTGGGAGAGACTTTGGTTTCTAACATCTCTTAGTCACCAACACTGCAGACAAAAATAGGACAGGGCTAAGAATAACCTTATGCCAGATTCTCATTCTTTAAACCATGTCAGACTTTGGAAACACATCACTACCGCCATTATTAAAAAAAAAAAAAGAGGCAAAAATACATCAATTATAAGGTAGAAACTAGGAAAAGCATTTAACCGTGTCTCTGATATAAAATAAGTCTGCACTTGCTTCTGGGCTGAGGGAGCAAGGGAAGAGCAAACTAATGAAGATGCTGAAATCAAAGACTGAAAAGTAATCACTCTTTTCACTAACAGAGGGTGAAGTGTCTGAATAATTAACACTGGTGCAAAAAAGCTTGCAGGGAGATTTGAGGCTTGCTCCAGTCCTTGATGAGAAAAGCATTAACTCTAAGATAATGCACCAGAAGATGGCATTCTCCAAAATCAATGGTAACTTCCAGTCCATATGCAACTATTGATTCTTTATTGTACTGGGATAAGCCATTTTAGATGATCTCAGCAAATGAGAACAAAATTGTAGGTTTACCTCCATAAGCACATAAGCTGTTTCTCCTACAGCTGTACTGTTGGAAAAAAAATGTCCTTTCCAAACAAAGAAGAAACTAGGCCAAATAAATAACAAAAATCCAACTTTTTGTAAGAAGACAAGTTTCTTCTTACCATCTGTGCTGGAAATTTTTCATTTGCTCCCCAGGTACACTCCCTTCCTCCTCCAGCCCTCCTTCCCCATCTTGCCCTGTGGCACTGGACCACAGCAGGAGGTCCCCATACATGTTGGCCATAGGGCACACTGGTGAGAGCCCTGCTGCAGTAGGCCATGGAGTCACAGTGGTCTAGCTGCACTCCTCAGCCTCAGCTCCTGGCAGGGCTCTGCACAGTCCTCTGTGTGTCTGATTCTGGTTTCTTCAACTCTTCAGGCCTGGGGTGGGGACAGAGTCCTGTTAACACCACCTCTTGGGGCACTTGTCTCTTTGCTCTACTTTTGTAAAGAGTCCCTTCTTTACAGTCTTCCCAAACCACTGTGAGTATGTGCAGTGGTCTGTTTCCTGCTGCCTGAGACCCTGGCTGATGGGAAAATAGGAGAGTGTACTTTCCCAGGCTGAAGATTTGGAAAATGGAAGGAATAAAACCTTGTGAACAGGAAAAATGTTAAACCTCATTCATGTTCTATCTTTCTTATTTAGAAGGGATGCAACTTATTGTTCTTGAGCTCCGAATAACTTCTTTACAAGGTGTGGCAGGCTGGTAGAAGTTCTGCACTCGGGAGTGGGGTTGGGTTCTCTGAGACTGTCCAGCTCACACCACCAACAGGCCATGCTGCTCTTCACCCATTCTGCACTCCCTCGAATGAAGATAAAAAACAGGAACCCAAGCCACCCAAACAGACACAAAGCTATGCTTGAAGACCAATGCCTGGAGCTAAAGGAGAAGAGAAACAGAGGGATAGTCAACAGTCTCCTTCAGAACACAAGGCATCCAGCAGCCATTCTCCATCCTCCCAGGCCTCCCAAAAATTTAAGTTGCAGCATAAGAAACTTAAATTAGAGATTTAAAACAGAACCACTTGCTGTCTGCAAAGATTATTTATTTATTTATTTATTTATTTATTGCAGTTTTTGGCTGGGGCCAGGTTTGAACCTGCCACCTCTAGCCTATGGGGCCAGCGCCCTATTCCTTGAGCCACAGGCACCACCCAGGTTATTATCTTTTTTTTTTTTTTTTTTTTTAAATCAGAGTCCTTTCTTTTTTTTTGAAATAGAGTCTCAAGCTGTCACCCTGGGTAGAGTGCTGTGACATCACAGCTCACAGCAACCTCAAACTCCTGGGCTCAAGCGATTCTCCTGCCTCTGCCTCCCAAGTAGCTGGGACTACAGGCGCCCTCCACAACACCTGGCTATTTTTGTTGTTGTTGTTGCAGCCATCATTGTTGTTTGGCGGTCCCAGGCTGGATTCGAACCTGCCAACTCAGGTGTATGTGGCTGGCGCCTTACCCACTTGAGCCACAGGCGCCGAGCCACAGTAGAATCCTTTTATTGAAGAGCTGGCTGGCAACTGTCTCAGTGTTCCAAAACAGGGTTTCTGAGAGCAGCCCTGAGTGCTTAAGAAGTTGAGTTTTAAGGCTTGGTCTGCATCCTGGTTGGCATGCAGCCTGTCCAGGTAAATTCGGATGGGGTAACAAGCAAGCATTGTACAGAAGCAGAATTTTGTGGTTACTTAGCCATATGTCATATTTTTTGTTGTTGTTGTTAGAGACAGGGTCTCACTTTGTCGCCCTTGGTAGAGTGCTGTGATGTCACAGCTCACAGCAACCTCCAGCTCTTTGGCTTACGCTATTCTCTTGCCTCAGCCTCCCGTGTAGCTCGGACTACACATGCATGACACAATGCCCGGCTATTTTTTTGTTGCAGTTTGGCCGGGGCTGGGGGTTATTACCTTTTAAAACAGTAAAGTGGGCAAATGAAGAAAGTTGTGAAGTTACCTTCCCTGGATGTCTTAGTTTCTTACCTCTCTGGGACGGTTTAGTTCAGGCTCCCTCTGAAGGCAAAGTTTGAGATTAAATAACCTCTCAAAGTCCCTTCTTAGCCCCTAAACTACTCATCAGAACACACAAACTTTCACAAGATAGGGGGAAGAATGGAGTGCAAGGTTGGTATTAAACAAAGACGACTCTCAGCTGACCATGACCGTAAAGGGCACAGTAGGAGAGCAATTTAGTGGAGAACCAGCTGGGCGAGGGGCAGCACATACTCCCGGCAAACACAGACAGATTCATACACAGAGAGCAGGGCCGTGGGCAACACAGCAGCAAAGCAGGTTTGTTTCTCTAGATATTTTTTTTGAGAAGTATGTGATTATAAAGCTACAAGACCCACTTGTTATTTTAACAAGCCTGTAGCAACTCTGCCTATCAGTCTCTTGCAAAGGTGACTTTAGATTATACAAAGATTATAAGCATTTTAAAATTATATGTGGAACAATGAAAAGACAGATCATGTTTATTTTCCTAATTCGCTGAGTGTTCAGCTTAGCAGCATGTACAGATGGAAACACTATGATTCGGGGAATGGTTATACAAAGCTATAAGTCCCTGTGCCTATGTGCATGAGGAAAAACTTGGCAAAGTGACACTAATTGGTAATTTACCTTTGGGGGAATGATGCCTGAAGAATTCACAGTCACCTTAAAGAAAAGGCATTTCATTTACTATGGGTCACTGTGAACTATGCTTATTTATTTTTTACTTTTCAAAAAAGTTGTGGTTGGTGGTTTGAAACCAACACTTTCAGCCAAACCCCAGGATGCATTCCATCAGCAGATCCATACTGAGTATCAATATTCAGCTCTCAGATCAGCACTAGATATTATTTTTAATTGTGGAAACTCGGGATTTTGGCTAGTGAGAGAAGGGAAAGATCAGAGTCTTCAGAGGGTCTTAGGCTCCCTCATCCTGAGCTGACCAGACGTGTGCCCTGTCCCTTGCTAGCCAGGCCTGCTGTTAGCTCCTCCCGACTAGGGAGCCCCAGCTGTAGAGATGGGCCTTCTGCCCAGTCCTCTCATCCTCCAAAGAATAGCCCAATCAGGGACTGGGTCCCTGTTTTTTTCCCTCCAAGTCTGAATTGGCCTTAGTCATCTGCCTAGCACCCCAGGACATTAAGGAGTAAGCACCTTATCTTCACAAGGTGCCAGGGGCATCATTATCTAAAACCTCACTCCTGTGCTCTGTTTGCCAGAAGACAAACCAGCTCTGGTGCCTCTTAAGATCCCACCCCCCCATTGGTCTGGAACTTATATCATCCACGGGCACTCATGTTCTCCAGACGCTCTGGTCCACTTGGCTTGGTTGCTTTCCTCCTAACTTCATTTTAGTGGGTTCTGACTGTCCACTGAGCTACCCAACCACTACACTAACACCCAACATCACAGCAGATCACAGAAACACATCCAGCACATCCATCTTCACACCCTACAATGACCTGCTAGGGAGATTCACTTCTTCACAGGTATAGTATCTCTGAACTTCTTAATCCTTACTTCTCTCTACTAATGGGACTCAGCTTAAATTCCCTCTAACATTATATTTCACTCTGTCTTTGGTTTTTATCAGAAAAACTGAATTGGACCATGTATGGGAATTTCTTGATGGAGTTGATGGATTGGGGATGGTTCCTATAGATAAAATCTAGTGATAAGATAATTAGGTGGGGCTTAGACAACCTTGCAAAGGTTGTGTACAACAGAGAGGGGCCATTTACAGAAAGAGGTTCTAGGGATAATAAACATTCAGCTAAATCACTTTACTGGTAAATAGCTTGAGTTCAGTCTTCATGAATGATTAGCAAAAGAGCATAGAAAGGAATTGGGGAAAGATATGAAAGGGACTCACTCATGTAGAAAGAAAGGACCCTTCTGAGCTAAGATTTAAACCACCCTTGGCTTTATTGTCTCCACATCTTTATACAGCCACCCCCATATCCATGGGTTCTGTATCTATGGTTTCGCATAGATTCAACCAACTGCAGATGGAAAATATTCAAAAGGAAAAAAATAATTCCATAATAAAAAATGCTACAGATTAAAAAAACAGTGTAGCAAGTATATGCATAGCATTTACATTGTATTAGGCATTATAAGTAATCTAGAGAGGATTTAAGGTATACAGGAGGATGTGGTTAGGTTATACACAGATATTATGCTATTTCATATCAGGACTTCAATATCTGCAGTTTTTGGTGTCTGTGAGGTGTGGGCGAGTGGAACCAACTCCCACCTATACCAAAGGGCAACTGTATTTGGAGTCACTACTAAATTTTTCATCCTCAGAAAGATTGCTCAAAAGAGTAACTGCTGATTTTTCCTGAAGCCTACTTCACATTTTTGAGTCCTTCTGAAGTCTGAGGTCCTTTCACAGACACAGTCTTATTTATGCTCCAAGTCTGAGATTACTTAGCCGTTTTATGAACACACACACACATACACACACACACAAGCTTGCACTGATACTGTTTCTGAGAGAGAGCTGTATTAGCTACATCATTTCAGTAACTCTGTCCAGGCTGTAGATTCCTAGCAAAGCTTTAGGGTAATAATATCACTTATTGGATGATTTGCTTTTCTGAACTCCACTTTACTCATTTATAAAATGGAGACACTAACACAGCTCATGTGACTCACTGCAATCACATTATGCTAAAAATTCCACAGACAGTGAAGAATGAGCCCAATGTTAGTGGTCATTACTTCCATTCCACTTTGATAGTGCCCTGCCACCTTTAGATGGAAGGTTATTTACTCAATAAATGTCATTGACTAAATGACTGATAAAGTAATTTGGACCTGAACTCTCTCAATTAGCTCTAGTTGCAAAGTGTTTTTCACAGTCACTGACATTATCCAAGAATAGATTTTTGAGCCATAAGGTTTACAGAGGGATGATTACCCTCTGAAAGCTGTACAATGAAAATTCAAATGAAACTTTATCTACTTTGTTTAAATTCGTAAGCATAGAGCCCAAGGTAATACACACTAGGAGCAGTAAGAATAGAATGATGCTTGGAAGATTACTGTCCAAGAATGGCATCCCCTTCCATCCAATGCTTCCTCCCTATTCACTCACAATTTTCAGGGTTGTTTTCAGGGCATTCAATGATCTCATACTTCTTATCTCACAACTTACCTCCATAAACCATTTTAAGTACCTATTATGGAAGGATTTTTTTCGGCTAATTTTTGCTTGCCTTCCTTACCCTGACCTCAGTGCAGAAGACCCCATCCTCAGAGAAGGAAGGGACTGGCAGCTAGCAGCTCTCAGCTGAGACCCTCCCTGGAGATCATCTGAGGCTGAAGAGAGCCATTTTGCCCAAGATCACAGGGCAGCCTGTACTCAGGGACTGGTCATGTAGAGTTATAAAGACCCAGTCCTCTTCTCTCCAACTGTTGACAACTGAAGGGTTACCCTACCTCTTGAGGAAAAGGAGGTGATGTCACAGTTCAACTTCTTCCGCAGCCCAATCCAGCCCTCCAGACTTCTCTGAGCTCCCCCCCAACCCCCCAGGTGTTGAACCCAGTGACACATTCTAATAATGTGTCCTGCCAATCTCTGAGCGGCTTCCCAGGTACTGGCCTCTGATGCCCTTATCCCATGACACTGGGGAGTGTTGGTAACTTTCTGTGTAACCTGATAGCTAACCTCCTGCCTCCCAATAGCACCACAATGAAGCTGAGAACTGTGCATACAAATGGTACAGCTAGGAGAAGAAAAGTCCTTTGATCACCACACCTTTACCTCACTGGCCTTCTGATTAAGTGTTCACTGATATTTATGTAAGAGCTCTCAATTGTTGCTCAGCAAGATGAGAAACAAACCTAAAAGCTTTCTTAATAGGAATGGGCTGGGGAAGCGGTCCCTTAATGCTCCTTGTCAGTTTGGAGACAGGCCATGTCACTGTGCTGAAGGGCCCAAGCACTGTGCCCAGAAAGCAAATGAGGACCACGTTCAGGGGAGCAGATCCCTGGAAACCTACAGCATTCCCAACATTCTCCCCTAACTCAGCTACTTCCTGAGCCTCTTCTAAGTTGCAGCAACTCCCTCCCAGAACTTAAAGGACTCCCTTAAACAGAACTCAACGTTTAATAACGCGAGTCCACCATTTTTCTAACAGATTCTTGGCAGAAGCTGCCTTTTGAATTGAATGAACAGCACATCATGGTTCAATTTCTCCATATCATTTCGTTGCTTCTGGGAGTGGTAGCCTGGAACAGGGAGGGTGGGATAAGGTTAGTCCTCCCCTCCTCTCCCATGTGCAAGGAATCGGAGTCTTCTTAACAGCCTCTAGCAAAGTAATTAATTGCATGTCCTATTTTCCAGCCTCCGGGGCACAAAACACTAGGTAAAAACAAAACCAGGCCACGTACAGAACATGTTCATAATTTTTGGGTACCGACAATAGGAACAGGCACAGACTTGAAACCGCTGGTACAATTTGCTTCCTGTTATTTGAAGATGCACATTTCTGCCTGTGTTCAGAAACTCCTATCTCTCCCCGTCTCAGTGGGGAGTTCCCTGGAAATTGACAAGCTGGAGGGTGGGGAAAACACTGAGTTAGCTGGAAATGAGAGCAGTGCCAGTGAGCTCCTCCACCCTCAGGAGGGAGTTGACATGAAATTTGATCCAGGAAAGTTAGCTCATGTTTTGGGCAAGTGCATCCGCTGACAAGATCATGTTCTTGGATGGGGCTGGGATGGGGTCCTGACCTCATTATCAATGACAAAGAGGAAGATGAAGTTTGCCTAATTGCTTTGTGTTTTGCTGGGTATTTTGTACCCAAGATAGGACAATGATTGTAGAGGGCTGGAAAATACAACCAATTGAAAAGAAGAAAATGAAAATTACCAATGATCTTATCCTCATAAATAATCATTAATACTTAGGATAACATGCAGGATGTTTGTATGGACAGTATTATATATCTATTCTATATAAAAAAGTAACGCTTTGTAAGTTTTTTTCCACTTAATAAATTATCATATGCTCATGTTATTTTATATGGTTGAATAGTTTTCCCTTTTATGTGTGTTCCAAAAATTATCTAACCGCTCCCCCAACTACTTAGATGTTTCCCATTTTTTTTGTATGTTAATCTATCTTATAGCTGAATCTCCACACATGAACACTGGCATGATTATTTCCTTAGGCTAAGTTCTTAGTTATTAAAAAGATCCCTTTAATGTTAATTCTGCCTGTTCTATCCTATCCTATTCTTTTTCCTAATCTAGGAAGTATGGAAAAATGGAAGCAGGGGAACGTTAAAAAATACAAAGAATCTATATAAAGGGCTGAGTGTAATGTCAAATGCTACAGTTCATACTCCATCTTTGCAGTGTCACCATGCTGTGGGATGGAGGGCGGCGAGGACACTAGCAGATGGTGTTACTAACTGATAACCTGGTCACTAAACAACCTGGTCACTTTTATATAACTGGTTAATTTCTTAAACAATAAATGCAAAGAAATGGTTAAAAAATATTTTTAACATGAAGCCAACAGTGTCTGTTTCAATCGTGTTAGAGCAGCAACTGTCAAACCTGACCATGACTCAGAATTGCCCGGAGGGCCTGTGACTGCAGAGCCCTTCCTGCAGTCTGAGACATTGAAGATTCTGGAGGGGCCAAAGTAGCTGTATTTGTAACAATTGTCAGCTGCTGCTGCGACAAAAATCATACCTTGAAAACTACAGTTTTAGAGAAACTTATTTAAAGAAACTGCAGTAAATACTTTCCTGATTTTATTCAAGTGCTGTTTCATGGTAGAAAAAAAAAAAAAATCACTTTTTGTGTCAATAATTGCTTCCCAAATTACCTGTTCGGTAAGTATCAATTTTCTGAAAATGTATTGAATTTTCTAAAACAGCAGGCCCTGTTCTTTCTTTTTTCATTTTAGAGAAAGGGTCTTGCTATGTTGCCCAGGCTGGAGTGCAGTGGATATTTACGTGACCTCAGCACACTACAACCTTGCATGATCCCCCCCACCACCACACCTGAACCTCCTAAGTAGCTAGGACTACCAGGGCTGCCCCATCACCGTGCCCAGCTGCTCTTTCTAACACAAATCCATTTTCTATGGGGAGATGATTCCCTGGGTGAAATCTTTGTTGAGTAGCATGTGGGGATTATTTAGCTGGAAAGTCAGGTACTAAAAAGGCATGGATGTTATTTAAAGTAAAAGTAAAAAATATTGATAATGATGATGATGATAACAGTTGCATTTACTGAGTGCTTACTATGGGACTCTCATGAGCGCTTTAGAAGTATCATCTCACCTAACCCATACCACAATTGTAGGAGGCAACTACTATTTCATTTTTTTCTAAGACAAGTAGGCTTAAGCATAGTCACATGCTCTGGAAAGTGAATTGTTTGTTTAGTTATTTGCTGTGCCAGTCTGTTTATTTTGAATACAGACCTTAAAATACACCCAATTATGGCAAAGGACAGCCTAATAAGCTTCAACAATAAGACAGTAGTGGGGTTTGCATGGATTAAACAGTAATTTGTTCAGATCAATGCATTTGAGTCTTGCATATGAATGACTGGGATGATAGGAAGTAGCAGTCAAAGTTTCTTGGGAAGATAACCCCACGTTAGATGCATGCAGGAAGGATTTTTTTTTTTAATCAGATTGATTAGTTACACAAAGCCATTATTTTTTGTTTGTGTTTCCCATAGACACTTTAAAAAAAAAATCCCTTCTCAGTAGAGAGAAACAATAATTGATAAAAAGAAAAGATTTTTTAAAATGAGAAATGTTTAGCATGTCCATGATTCATAACAGTCCCTAAAAGTTAGCAAAATGATTTAACCAAAAAATGGCTCTTATGTAACAGAACAGAAACAGAACAGGGCTGTTCCTGATCCCTGTGCTTCCTTGTGCTGCTCTCACTGTCCATGGGTCCTTCATTGCAGCATTCCCGAGTTCTACTGTACTTGAAGGTTCAGGTCAAATACTCATTCTCTAAGTCAGGGATTCTTAGTCTAGTGTCTACACATGTGCACATAGTCACACACATGTGCACATGAGTGTACACATACACACCTCCAGTAAACCTCACAAGATCTTTAGGATTATACGCATAATGGAAAGTATATTTTTCTGAAGAAAAGTTATATTTTCCTTAATTCCTCAAATCCTTCTCTTCCCTCCCAATCACTTTATACAACTCTCCTGCCACTCAGCATACGTATCCTATTTATTTTCCTTTACCTCCTTGCTAGATTATAAACCCCTTTAAGGCAGGATTCATGTTCACTTCATCCTTGGATTCTTGCCCAAGCACTTAGTAGAGAAAAAGCCCTTACTAAATACTTATTGAAGGAAGTGAAAAATAAGAAAAGGAAACTTCAAAAACCATCAGATTTATCCTCCTGACAAGGTTACACCAAAGCACCTCCAAGATGACTCTGCAAGTGCCAGGTACTAAATCATTTTAGAAAAATCACTTTCTCAATGTGGTTTGCTAGCTTCGGCCTAGGACCACAATTCGACTCAATCTATATTCTGTCTCTCTCATAATTCCATGTGTCACCTTGTACAGCTAATACCTAATTTGCAAGAGGGAATGGAAAACACAAAACAGAAAATATTACGTAGTTAAGATGAAGAAATTACTGGAATGATTTGGCTATGTCAAACAATGACCAAAGTTTTGTCAGTGATTCATTCACAGGTCATGAATACACCTATGTGTCAAAAGTCAGTTCTAGGAAATACATTGGATGAGTTGAATGAGATAAGAATAGAAAATTACACCACAAAGAAGAGAGTACTTGGTAAGTTATTGTTTAATTTGCCGATGGCTTTGCTTTTGTCATTTAAAAGAACCTCTTCCTCAGAACACAAGCTCTTTGAATGAATGAATTAAAGGAGATGTCTGAAATAGATTAAGAAGGCTTCCATTTTTAAAATGCTCATTTTGTTAGATGACCTGATTAATTCTTAAAAGTCTGTCATCTTTGATAACATTTATCAACACATCATAATTGTGAACAAAGACAAATGTGCCACTCTCTAAGTAAACTCCGTATTGATTTGAATATCTAATCCCTACTTTTGAAAGTAGATACTTCAGTGTTAAAGTAGGAGGCTGACATTATTGAAGCAAACAATTTCTGATGCTGGCAGGGTGACGCTTCTAGGTAGGAGAAACATCATTAAAACATTCTATTTTTATTAAAATGTGAAATTTTTATTTCCTCATTTCCTTCTCAAAATTGCAGGGGAGAAGTAGTAGAGGCAGAAGAAAAGTTGATAGTTATTTATAATTAACAATAACTATTTGCCTATGTTTGGCATTCACTTGATGCCACTGTGTTACTTAACATTAATCACATTACTTAGTCCTCAAAGACCCCTCTAAATGGGATATATTAATAACCCATTTTACAGATGAGGAAATACAGGCTTATAATATTTTAGTTTTATAAAATTTTATAAAGGTTTAGCTTAATACAGTTAATGACTTACAGCTAATTTTAACAAAAATGTAGGTGTCCTTATTTGTAAGGGAAAAATATCGATCAATTTAAGGAGCCTGAAACAGAGTTCAATAAGTTGACCAAACAAAATATTTATTCTATTAATTATTTATTTCATTATTTATTCACATTAATGAATAACTTACTAATTATTTTTATCAATTTAAGAGCCTGAAATAAGCTAAACAAAATATTTACTTATCCTATTATTTTATTAATTTATATTTTACTAATTTATTAATTACTATTTATTTTATTGATTAGAAATTATACTATTACCTTTGTTACTTGAAAAAGACCATACAAATGCTATAAAACCTTTTCTTGAAGACAGTCATTACTATTACTTACTGTTTCATCCCAGCTTGAAAATGTAGGTAACACACTGTAATTCTTCTTCTTCTTTTTTTTTTTTTTTAATTGAGACAGAGTCTCACTTTGTCGCACTCAGTAGAGTGCTTTGACATCATAGCTCACAGCAACCTCCAACTCTTGGGCTCAAGCAATTCTCTTGCCTTAGTCCCAAGTAGTTGGGACTACAGGTGCCTGCCACAATGCCTGGCTACTTTTTTTTTGTTTGTTTTAGCAGGCCTAGGCCAGGTTTGAACCCACCAGCCCACGTGCATCCTAACCACTGAGCTATAGGTGCCCAGCCCACACTGTACTTCTTATTTAAAAGATATATTTGCCAATGACTCATACTAATGAATTAGTACCTAATATCCTTCATTTTGCTATATCTGGCAAGATTTTCAAACACTCTATTTTTCAATATCTTTATCTATATAGAAGTCTCGACCTTCTACAATACCTTTTCTTTTCTTTTTCTTTTTCTTTTTTTTTAAGAGGCAAAGTCTTGCTCTGTGCCCAGGCAAAAGAGCAGTGGCACCGTTATAGCTCACAGAAACCTCAAACTACTGGGCTCGAGAGATCCTCGGGCCTCAGCCTTCCTAGCTAGAAGCTGGAATTACAGGTGTATGCCACCAGTCCTGGCTAATTTTTTCTCTTTTTTTTTTTTTTTTTTGAGATGGGGTCTTGCTGTTGCTCAGATTGGCCTCAAACTCCTGACCTCAAGTGATCCTCCTGCCTCAGCCTCTCAGAGCACTAGTATTACAGTTGTGATTCACCATGCGCAGTCTTCTATGATACTTTAAGATTTGCCATACATATTTTTTAAAAAGTGTTATTTAAAAGTTGCTGCTATGTGATGGATTGCTTTATTTTTATCCTTTAGAATGATCTCTGAAGGCAAGTTTCTCTTTAAAATGCAGGTAGACACAAACGGAACACATTCACAAAGTATGTAAATCAAAGTCCTTCTGAATACTGAAGAGGACTTCCAGTCAGAGACAAAAGGAAAAGGATATATGGGTGAGTGAACAGATGTGGCACGTCTCACATGCAAACTCACTGATTTTACTCTAAAAGTTGGTCTTCTTCCTAGCCACCTTATGCAAAGTAAAGGTCTTTGCATGCTTGCAAGAGGATATTTTAAGAACTGACCTTTGCAGAATAAACAAACAAAAATTAAATTAGGCCTAGAGTACTTCCATATCCTTTAATAGTCCATAATTTAGTTATGATATAATGAATTCTCTTCCTGTCATGAGGACAGCAGATGACATAAAAATGCACAAATTTAATACTGATTCTCTATTTTCTTTCCCAATGTACATATATCATTTGATCCTCAAGATAAACATTCTATATTATGTTTAGAATAATGGTCAATTTGGTACAAATTTTCCTGTTGTTCAAGGGAGGAAAAAACAGAATGTTGAACCACAAACCACAGTATTGTATTAGAGAAAAACCTAGATTTAGGAACATTTACTGATTTTTAGGTAAGCAGGGTTGACAGAGACAAGGAGCATTCTTACTCTTTCTTCCCTGGCTCTTTCTTTTTCTCTGCTTTTCCTTTTGTTCCTCTCTGGGAACATCTAGTCCAAACTGGAATCCTGTGACTATTGGGAGACAAGCATCCACAGATAAGATCAAACTGCTGAATTTTAAGTTATTCCAAAAATGTTTATGGAACATTGTTAACTGCCTAAATATTTCTCAGCTTGGGACCAATCTGAAGCCAAACAAGTGACATTTTGTATAAGGAGTTACTGCTTTTTTTATTTTATTTTTTATTTTTAGAACACAGAGCTTGGCTGGGGGGTAGACATGCAGGTTGACAGACAGTAGGGTTTATGCTCCCTGTATGACAGTCTCTCAGCAAGGCCCTGAGAAGCTTGGACAAGGGTGTAGGAAAGATATAGAGTTTCACATACACAGGTGTACGATCAGACGTGTCAAGAAGTGTCACAGATGTGCTTTTCCTAAAGGCGCATCCAGATACAAGGGGGGAGTCTGTACTTTGTGCAAAGAACAGGGACAAATCCAGGGTAAGGACAGTGCTGTGGGAAGCCCATCCTTCTTAACCACACCCACGTCTCCTATGTAAACACAGTTGCATGCACACCATCCACTGTGTCTGGCTGTAATTGATAATAAGCCAACAGCAAATGGAGGGAATGTAAAGAGAAAGCAATGGTTCTTCACATGCTCAAATTAGACCAGGCAGCTGATAGTAGGACCAAAAAAGGGCTGTCAGATGTTAATGATACCATAGTATTATGGTAAGCACAATATTCTATTTTTTCACTATCAAAAGCAAGTGATATAATTTTATCATTCACAGAAAACCTTAAAATAAAACAAAGCAAAGCAAAACTCACTTCACCAACAATATTACGATTTGACTTGACATTTTTCAAAGATCTATCTAGGCTTTGTTCTTAGTTCACACGTTGGGGTGAAACCCCCCCAATTAGAAAAGACATTAATTTATTTTTAAATATTTAACGAATTATAAAATGTTTAGTACCAATAATCCCCAGGTTAGGAGTAATACAGAATACAATTTCAGAAATAGAACAAAAGTTATTGGACATAATTTGTGAGATTATGTGTATGAAATGGAACGACATTATTCATGGGGACACTTTGTTGGGTACAAACCTAGAACTCAAGATCTAAATATCTCTTTCTCCCAAAATATGTATAATTCTTGAATATTGGAATAATGTTAGATAGAAGATATTATAGACACTGGAGGGGAAGAATTCTTTCATAGTGGCTTTTACAAATAAAAACAAACTGTATTCTTAGGCAGGAGACATAGAAAACTCCATTTTCCCCACCAACCAAGTGTCTCTGGAATGGAGCAGCGTTTTTTTAATTATCTGTGGTAAAGGATCTACTTTCCCACTTATCCTCTTCACAGAAACTTTTGTAAAATATAATAAATAAATTAATATAAAATGAATATTGAAAACCAAAGATG
Source organism: Loris lydekkerianus (assembly GCA_963574355.1). Classification (NCBI taxonomy): domain Eukaryota; kingdom Metazoa; phylum Chordata; class Mammalia; order Primates; family Lorisidae; genus Loris; species Loris lydekkerianus. The sequence goes on from CAUYPK010113057.1 coordinate 49,610, forward strand.
TACAAAATAGTAGCCCCCAATTTTTATAATTTGATTCAGTGGACATGGTCAACTTCCTGTGTATAAGTGCTTACTCTCCATTTCTGTATTTATCTCACCATGCACCACTGACAACTACCCTGAAGTAGCAATGGAATAGAAAGGTAGTGAACTTTAGTCGTCTCCTGTGGAAATCAGAAGAAACTACACAAGAAAAAAGGCAGGGATAGAAAGGAAATAGAACAGAGTCTGTAACCGTCAATGGGAAGAATGATGATGTCATGGCAATGAAGGTGCCATTGAAGCTTCCTGATGATCAATTTTGCTGAGTCAAGAAAATCTCAGGCTCTCTGGATTGAGCATTTTGAGGATAGCAAATGATTAATGTGCTCTTGCACTCGTAGCTGCAGTGTATAATCAACCTATGGCACCTGCAGGCTCCTTACGCATGAATAAAAACTACCAGTTATATTCACTATAATTATACAGCTTACAACTTCCAAGATTTCAGGATCTAAAACAGATTGTCAACTGGAAAGAGTTTCCGATTGTGTACCGAAATGGCATTAGTTTAAGTATGTAAGATTTTTCTTTTTATGGCAACTTCAGTATTGGCTGTTACAAGAGGATTTAAGTCAACTGATACATTTGGTCCAAAATGGTAATCTGTGCCCTCACAGTTATAAGACTTCTTTTATTTTATTTATTTACTTTTTTTTTTTTTTTTTTTTGCAGTTTTTGGCTGGGGCTGGGTTTGAACCTGCATATGGGGCCAGCACCCTACTCCTTTGAGCCACAGGCACCGCCCGAGACTTCTTCTTTTTTTTTAAGACTTCATTTTTATTCTGCAAGAAAGTTTGATGTGCAAGGAGGCACAGTGATGCCAGGAATGACAGGCACTGGGGAAGATGTTTTTTAAAACATCAAGTTATATGAACACTTAATTCAAAAGGGAAACAGATTAAATGCCTCTTAGCCTGGGGGAGCCAGACCAGCCCAGCACATGAAGATAGGCACCAAGTCAGCTTGACACGCAGCTCCATAGATGTGACAGGTTCAGGGTCTGCCTTGAATATTTCAAACATAACAGGCATCTGGCTACCAACGGGCCTCCTTCTACACATTCAGTTGTCATTATTTTCAGGAGTATGGAGTCAGAGGCTTTGGCAAATGGGAATATCAGCCACTCTTTTCTGATTTTAAGTCATGAGAGAAATTGAGATTCTCCTTTTACCTGCTACATTAAAGGACACTTAGAGGACAGTTCCACATAAGTTATGGGCATCTAAACTAAAGAAATAATGACAATAGCTTTTATAATTTTAATTTAAAGAAGTATAATTATACTTTTTTATGACACAATGAAATAAATTGGTCCCATAATTTTTTTGTGATAAATTGTTACAATTCCTATCAAAATCTGAAATTGGGTACTTGCAAATGATGGCTCCTAGCTGAGTAGGACTTGGTTGCTATCCTCAAGAATGTTTAAGACTAGAAGGAGTGACAAACCAAGAATTACAGGAAGTGTGTGCTAGGAGGGATGGAGGCATGTGGGAGGATCACGTAAGAGGCAGAAAGACTTCTTGAGAGACAGGACGCTTATTTTTGACTTTATTCCCCTAAAGGAGGGATCTTCAACTGGTCTATAGACAGTAAGATGATAGCTGATTTAACTGATGACACTTGGTAATGACAGCAATTTGTTTCTTGGAAGCAATTTGCTACTTGGGAACTTCTTGGGAAATAATAATTATCGAATCATATGGCTGCTCATATTGGGTAGCATTTGGCACGTCCACTGTTCATAGGAACCAAGATGTTCCATTCATGTCCACTTCTACACTGCACATGATTCATGGCAGCAAGTGACCTGAAATGAAATTCTTCCCAGCTCTCAAAACTCAATGAACGTAGGAAACACGGCAGATTGGCTTCAGAAAAAATATCTTTCTTACAGCACTCTACTACAGCTTAAATTTTAAGAAGTTACACTTTTTTTTTTTCAAGGCTAGAACAAGCCTTAATGCAAAATTGTTAATGGAATGAGTAATTTCAGGAAAAATAATAGTTTTGTTTTAGCATCACAATTAAAAGACTTTGGGTCCCAGTCTGTCTACCAAATGTAAAAACCAGAGAGATTTTATAGGCAGCAATGGAAAACATAAGCCAGGCTAGCAATCAGAAGAATTTTCAAAATAATTCCAAAGTTTCTAACATCCAATAAAAGGCAACAACCCAAAGGGTCATACAGCTGATGAGTGGATAAACCAAACGTGGCCTCTTCTATAATGGAATGCTACCAGGGAATAAAAAGAAGGGAAGTACTGATACATGCTGCTACCACTTAGATCACTAGTTCTCAACCTTCCTAACGCCACAGCCCTTCAATACAGTTCCTGTGGGTCATGACCCACATGTTGAGAACAGCTGACTTAGATAAACCTCAAAAGCACTCTGCCAAGGGAAAAAATCCCAAACACAGAAGATCACATGCTGTATTATTCCATGTATGGAAATGTCCAGAAAAGGCAAATCTATAAAGATGGAAAACAGATTAGTGGCTGCCTGCAGCTGGGAATGGGAGAGTGTGAAGTGACTGCAAATGGCCACAGCTTTCTTTTGGGGGTGGTGGAAATGTCCCCAAATCAGGACATGGTAATCGGTGTACAACTCTATTAGCAATCATTGACATGTATATTTAAAATGGGAAAATTTCATGGTGTACAAATTTTATCTCAGTGAAGTCCAATGTGAAATGTAAAAAACTTGTTAAAGTTCAAGAATCAGATCATGCCGACCACAGTACTTACCAAACCGTATTACACTTACTCCTTGTGTGTCTGTTCATTGCCACCAGAATGATGGGCTTTGGAGGACAGGGACTGTGTCTAAATCTCTCTCTCTCCCTATATTGCCAAGTACAGTGCTTGTTACATAACATTTGGTCAATACATATTTATTGATGAGAAATTATACAAATAAAGTAACTTTTTCAGTACCATTTATCTCTCTTTACATCTATTTCCATCTACACTGTCCATCTATCTTTCCTCAAAATGTTAAGGTTATTTATAAAAACAGTCACCAGAAATTAAAATAATGAATAAATTAAAATAACAAATAAATTAAATTTCTTTCTTTTTAAAAATCATAGCAATTACACTATAAAGTAGTTAATTCACTCACTTGCTCCATATTTATTAAAATATTTGTAAAACTCTTTGCTAGGTACTGAAATGCAAAGTAAAATGAGCCTTTGGTCTCTTCCCTTAAGAAGTTTCCAGTGAAGTGGAGAGACAGACAAATACTAAAGAATTAGAGTAAAATGTGCTGAATACTCTGAGGAAGGCAGGAACGGGGTACTGTGGGGATGTGTGGGGGGAGATGGTTTCTCAACCAAGCCAACCCAAGAAGTGAAGCAGGAATTAGCTAGAAGATGACTCCAAACCCAGACCTTCCAGCAGAGAGAAAGACTCGGAGGCATGAAACAGCACTTGGGAAATGCTTCTGGGGCTACAGGGACAAAGGGACCTCAGCAAGAAATGAGGCCAGAAAGGTGGACAGAAACCAGTTCAGAGAGCGAAGGAGCTCAGAAAGGATCTTGGATCTTTTAACCTTAAACGTATAGGATGATGATCAGATGGGCATTTTAGAAAGACCATTTTTACCCAGTGTGGAGGACACACAGGATGTTCCTTTTGCAGGAGCCGCAATGAAGACAGCAGTGCTCTCCTCCAGCTCTCAGGCCCTGCTTCTCAGGTTCCCAGACTTCGATTCCATCTCCAATAACCAGGCTGTCATTCAGCCTCTGGCATTCCCATCCTTTGTCTTACAGTCTCTGGTCTGTTCTGCCGTCCAAAGTCAAAACTTCCCTCGCTGCCCGGCATGGGAATCCCTCTCTTTCTTGCCTTGGCTGAGTCAAACCCAGCTCTCAGCCATATCTGCTGGTCAGGCAGCTGGGGCCAGCCAGTCCTGGGCCTCGAGATATATAGGCTATGGAGACACTAGGCGTCTTATTTTTTTTGAGACAGAGCCTCAAGCTGTAGCCCTGGGTAGAGTGTCGTGGCATCACAGCTCACAGCAACCTCCAACCCCTGGGCTGAAGTGATTCTCCTGCCTCTGCCTCCCAAGTAGCTGGGAACACAGGCGCCCACCACAACACCGGGCTAGTTTTTGGTTATAGCCGTCACTGTTCTTTGGCAGGCTGGGGGTAAAAGCATGTGGATCAACGTTTCCATTTCCAAGGCTGTTACTTTTTGCTAGAATATGACAAGTAGAACCATCACTGCATATAGTCAAAATGAAATAACTGACACAAAATTTTAGTTTCAAAGAAACAACTAACTCTTCAACTATTTGGAGCAACTAAGTTTGTGACTTTAGGCTTAATGGTATAATACTGAGACCATGATTTATTTTTGTATTTTTTTTTTTTTTTTTTAAATATACTAAGAACAGTTTTTTTTTTTTATAGATAAAAATATGCACCATAGATGTGGCCCAACCCATCACCCTTCCTCCACTGAAACCTCCCCCCTCCCTTCCCCTTCCTTGGTCCTTTCCCCCATAGTCTTGTGGTATAGTTGGGTTATAGCCTTCATGTGAAAGCTATAGTTTAGCTTCATAGTACGGCTGAGTACATTGGATACTTTTTCTTCCATTCCTGGGATACTTTGCTAAGGAGAACATGTTCCAGCTCCATCCATGTAAACATGAAAGAGGTAAAGTCTCCATCTTTCTTTAAGGCTGCATAGAATTCCATGGTATACATGTACCACAATTTGCTAGTCCATTCGTGGGTCGATGGGCACTTGGGCTTCTTCCATGACTTAGCAATTATGAATTGGGCTGCAATAAACATTCTG
>CAUYPK010113058.1:0-40710 GCA_963574355.1 Loris lydekkerianus
CACCTCACCACCCAGGAAGTCAGCCTGTCCACACTCTGTATCTGTGATGGAGGTGCACCTCACCACCCAGGAAGTCAGCCTGTCCACACTATGTATCTGTGATGGAGATGCACCTCACCACCCAGGAAGTCAGCCTGTCCACACTCTGTATCTGTGATGGAGGTGCACCTCACCACCCAGGAAGTCAGCCTGTCCACACTCTGTATCTGTGATGGAGGTGCACCTCACCTTCCATGAAGCCAGCTTGTTCACACTATGTATCTGTGATGGAGGTGCACCTCACCACCCGTGAAGTCGGCTTGTCCTGAGAACACAAACTTGCATCTGAGTGAGACTGTAGATCCAATTTCCAATTAAAAAAAGTACATACAAGAGTGCAGATGCAATCAGTAAAATCCTGACTACGGGAATCATCACAGAGATGCAATCAGTAAAATCCTGACTACTGGAAACCAGATAACCAACTTGCCTCTTCAACAAAAGTTTTCAAGGCAGAAAAATAAATTAAAAGAGACTTAAGAGAGATATTAACTAATCACAATGTATGGCTTATGTGGTCCTGATTCAAACAAGCAGATGATTTTTTTATAAAGTATAAGGTAAAAATGTAACATGATTAGGAACACCCATGTTTGTTTATATTAAGCAATTACTGTTTGTCTTTAGATACGATGATGATATTATTTATAATTTTATAGGGATTTTTATCACTTAGAGACACATACTGAAATATTTGCAGGTGAAATGATACAGATTCAATGCAATCTTTTTAAATTAATTAATTAATTAATTTTTTATTAAGTCATTTGTACATAGATCATAAATACATTTATGCCATTATGGGATTCAATGTATTGATTATTTGTACAAATTGGAGTGCTTAACCTACTAATCAACAATGCAATCTTTTAAAAATTTTCTTTAGACTATTTGGTGTGGGTGTGGGGGTGTCGTTAAGGTATATTAAATAAGGTTACCAAGAGCTGCTAATTGTTGAAGATAGGTGATTTGCACCTTGAATACTTCATCTAATTCTTCTTATTCCATTTACTTTGTATAGGTTTGAAATTTTCCATAATAAAACATTTAAAATCAGTATCTGGACTCAGTTAAACACAAACCATCATATATGATTTGCACAGGGCACCAACCAGGCAATTGGTGAAGGACAAGTGGAGTCCGGATACATCTTTCCATTCAGAGGGGTTGTCGGCTTGATACTTGTGGTTGGAAGTACATATTTTTAAAATTTTGCATGAAGGTGACTTCTTGGGCTGGCATTCAAGAACTAGCACCTCTGAGGACAACCTCTTCTCTGATTTGGAGGACTGCAGTGGAGCTGTCACAGCAGAGGAGACACCAGGTGAGAGCAGGGGAGAGCAGAGAACAGCACCCGCTGAGTTCTTCCAGGAGGAGGAGCAGCAGCAGCAGCAGCAGCAGCAGCAGCAAGAGGAAGGAACCTGGTCTGCACAAAGTCATGGCCACTAGGAGGTGCATTAAATTCAGCACTGCCTCAGAGATAGGTGGGGCTAAAAGGCGGTCCACTTCCAGTAATCCTTTGGCGAGGCTCAAAAACGTTTAATCTACCTTGCAATTACATTCAAGCTCTTGTCTCCTAAAGTGGGAGTTGCCTCAGGAAATGTGCCTGCTAACACGCCCCCACACACCTTCCTGCCCCACAGCATTCATAAATTCTTATGCCCCAGGGTGCTGGTTAATATATCCTAGAAGTGGCCATTCATTGATTCTAGCCCATTGTGTGGACCTGTGTATTCCAAAGCTAACTCTGTACTTCATAGGCAAACAGACCTTAGGAGCCTGTTTTTCAATAGATGCATTTCAAAATGGTGACTGACTTTGTCTCAAGTTATTATGCTTTCTGAATGTCTAAAAATGTATTTAAATAGTTGCTAAGACAAATGGTGTCTGGCAGGTGGCCAGCTGATTGGAAGTCAGCCTTATCACATACAGCATCATTCTCAACACCCCAACTTACACTCAAGCACAGACGCCCGGCCTCCCACACATTCCCACGCTGCGTGCGGACAGACTTTGAAGAAAATGCCTGTTCTCAGACTGGCTGTATAGGGAGCCTGACTCCTCGGCTTCCTCCCTGGTGACTTCCTGACTTGGCTTCTACAGGAAGCAGATCTGCTTTTCTCCCAGAGGAGGCCAAATGTCATAATAGAGAAAAAGGCTGCTGGCAACAAAGGGGCCGAAACAGGGGAAAGGTTGGACCTAAGATCTTGAACAGATCATTTTACAGGAATGGAGAGAGAAAAAAATAAAAAAATAAAGGTTTCTCTAAAGCTGATTCATTCGCCCCAGACGCTTCTGGTCCCAATGCCTCTGTATTCCTTCCTGGATTCTGTTTCCACCCCCATACATCCCCTCATTAAGTTCTGGGAATCAGTGAGTGACAGGTTAGGATGGTGCTCATCCCAGGGTGTCACCTAGCAACATGATGTTCATAAATAGCCACAATCATCTCTTCTCCAAAAACGGCTAAAACTTCTTTTAAAGACATCAGGAAAAATGCTTAGCTCCTTCAGATCTAGTGTGAAATATTCCCTGGTGTCAGTTCTTCTATTCCCAGCCTTCCTCTTCCTCTTCTCAGTTTGACCTCCCAGCGTGTTTATTGTTTATACTTTGCCTTTTTTTTTTTTTTTAAATGCACATTTTCTTCTCCAGGGTCACATAACAGCTGTTCATGTAAAAGTCTCAAAGTAGTTTTGTAAACTTCATTAGGCTCAAAAACAATTCAAAAGCCAAAAACATTCCTACTTAGTTTTTCAGCCCTTGCACTTTAGAAAAAATCAAACTTAATGCTGTAGAATACTAAGATTGAGTACAAATTACCTCTAGATAAGATTATAGTGAGTGTACAGCACTATCAAATCCAAGTGTTAACTTTTATGAAAGACGTAGATACACAAGAACAAAAAGGGTCCCATTAACAAGACAAATACTTAACAAACCCTAATTAGCTCATAAATCCAACACATATTTTGGGGGCATCTATTACTAATACTAAGCTATGTAATGATACAAAGATGAATAGGGTTTTGACACGGGAGGGTTCAAAGTGTAATGAGAAATGCTGGGAAATTCTCATTGCAGATGGCCTAAACAGCATTCCAGATAAGCCTAATCTTCTAATTATATGAACATTGTCATTATTATAGATGGAGAGTCACAGATGAACAACTTCTGTATAAAAACCCAAAGGACCCAGAAAAATGCTGGTATATTATCATAGAATTGAATCTTAGGCATCTTTGTTGGCATGAACAAAGGGGTGACTGCTGGTGCCACGTCTTATGATGGGGAGGATCGGGAAGTTCAGGAAGGATATGAGCCTGTTTTTAACTGTGTTAGATTTGAGATGCCCAGTAGATGGCTACATCAGTCAGGATGAGACAGCAGATGGACAAACTGGATAACAGATGGGACTTTAATGAAGGAAGTATAAGGGCATGGGCAAAAAACCCCAGCAAGGGGTGAAGCAGCGCCCTGAGTCAACCACAGCACAGGATGGTTACCACCTGTATAGGGAGCCTGACTCCTCGGCTTCCTCTGGCCTTTAGGGGCAATGGAAGGAAGGGTGGGCTGACAGGAGCCAGAGAGAGAAGCTGTAGCTGTTGAGGAGGGCTGACCCCAATAGAAGGAAGCAGCTAACTACAGTGAGCAGGCAAAGAGGAAGACAGGGGAATGCATCCCACCTGGACCTCACCTCCTACTGCCAGTGCCTCCCGTGGGCAGACCCAACTGGGAGCCAGGGGACTAGGAAGCCTGGAGATGCAGCACAAGCCCGGAAACTAGGCCAGCCCCTCAGGGTGCAGGACAGGAAGATGGAGGATGGAGAGTAGCTCTGGAGGGAAAAAAGGAAAATATTCAGTACCATACCTGAGGGGAACTGTGAAGAGGGATTTTTTGGTTACACAATTCTGTGAGTCAGGGGAGAGATCAAAACTAGAGGTACCAATTGGAGAGATCTTCAGTTAATAAGTGATAACTAAAGCCATGTTTCTGGATAAAATCACCATGAGAAGATAAAAGGTCAGAGGCCAGAGCCCTGGGGCATAATTTATCAGTTTATAGGAAGAGGAAGAGCTAGCAGAGGTATATGAAAAGGAGCATCTAGTGAGTCTAAAGGAAAACCAGAAAGTGCCATCTCTAGAGCTAAAAGAAGAGTATTTCAGGAAAGAAGGTGGGGGTGGTCCATTGTCCTGAAGGAAACTGAGATTGAATTGGGGTATCTTTTGAGTAAGGATATAACAAGTACTACACACAAATGGAACCATTTCATTGAATAACAAAAACTTATTCAGCATGGTGGCTCAAACCTGTAATCCTAGCACTCTGGGAGGTCAAGGCAGGTGGATTACTTGAGTTCATGAGTTCGAGCCAGAGTGAGACCTTGTCTCTAAAAAAATAGCCGGGCATTATGGTGGGCGCCTGTAGTCCCAGCTACTTGGGAGGCTGTGGCAAGAGAATTGCTTAAGCCCAACAGTTTGAAGTTGCTGTGAGCTATAACGCCATACTGAGAGCTACAAAGTGAGACTCTATCTCAAAAAAAACAAAAACAAAAGAAGGACTTATTCAAGTGAAACCAAAAACAACTTTAATTCCTTTCTCACAGTTTTAGTGGGCTAATTTTGCCTCACTCACATGGATGAAATTTAAGCCAGGCCCATGATTTTTCTGGTCCCTCTGAGATAATTATTTTAATTATTCTATGGCTACTTGAATCTTCTTCCTTGTAGTTTTCAGGACTGGCAGCACCCTGAGAGCTTAGGGACCAGTAGAAGGATCCCCTTTTCCACGCAATGTCTCTGATCTGATGAACCAACATACTGATCCAGTCCTAGACATCAAAAGCAGATGAGTCTTACTAGTTACCAGCACTTCTCATTTCCCCTCCATGTTCACTCTGCATTCTGACTTACCTGCAATACCAGATATCAAACAATTACCTTTCCTCTAGGCAGTCAACGCCATTGAGGGGAGCAGATTTTATAACTTGGGTGTTGGCTGAGGCCCTGTGGAGGGAAGAAGTGGGGACTGAAAGACTGAAAGAAGGCCAGAGTTCCTGGAGCCCTGAGCCTAAGGGGCATGGAGTCCACCCAGCACATTAAGAGCTGGCACTTAATCCCCAGCAGGGATTGCAGCAGGTTTGAAGAGAAAGCAAGATGTTAAGGGAGATGGCGGACTGGGGCAGACGGTATAGGTGGAACAGACTAATGCAGAAGTCCAGGCAAGTGCTGATGACAGCTTGAACCTGGGGGCAATGCTGAGTAGTGGCCCAGGAATGGAACGCAGGAGAGGGTGTGGACTTCAAAGGGACTCTGGATTTCTAGCTTGTAGACTGGTCAGATGGTGAAGACTATCACTGATTCACAGAGCAAGGAAGGAGACCATGAGTAATATGAAAACATTTGATTGCTCATGTGCCTCTCAACAGAACCTGTTTTCAGATATTTTTCTCTTCTTTGGGTTACCATTGGTACAAAAAAAAATCATCAGTTTTGTTAAGGAAGTTACTGAATATGGTGCTTTACTCTTCAATATCGGTGGAACTTCGCATAAAATGCATAAACATTTTCAAAGCATGTTGGCATCCAGCGTTTTATTTTATCCTTGCCAAAATTTCATCAGTTCCCCTACCCATCCTTATTTAAAGATTGGTGCATTCACAATCTTGATCCAATTGTGATGTGTATTTCTGGGCACATCATCAAAATCCTGCAGCTGCTAAATCCATTATGAAATCTTAGACTCTCAGAGGTTTAAGGAACATTAGCTCTCAGTTACTTCCAAACCACTTATTTTGCTGAAGCCTAAAAAACTAGCTAGAGGCAGAGCCAGGATTATAGTCAAATAAAAGAAGTACATATCAAATTAATGCTCACAATCTCTGATGGTTACTATACTACTCTTATATAGGGTTTTTAAGACACAAATGGAAAATTTAAGATTCACCCACGGTTGCTCAGCATGTCTCCACTGTGCTAACATGACAGTCCAGCTCTGCTAAGAAGCAGTCCTCATCAGTCAGCAGATGGTGTGTGGCTCAATGCAATGAGCTAGGCACTAGAAGATGGAAAAGGCTCAGCCTCCTCACCTCTGCCCTTCCTGGGCAGGGATGGATCCTCACTCGGCATTCTCCTCAACTGCCCTTCTCAGAAAGCCACACCCAGAACTCTGAAATAGGCAACCAGAGGGTTTAAACGAGTAGGTGAATCAGAAATGCCTGTTCTGGAAGGGACCCATGGCAGTTCTTTGAAGGTATGCTAGGGGTTTGGCACCCATAGCTCAGTGATTAGGGCGCTGGCCACATATACCAGGGCTGGTGGGTTCGAATCCAGCCAGGGCCTGTTAAACAACAACTACAACAAAAAATAGCCAGGCATTGTGGTGGGTGCCTGTAGTCCCAGGCAAGGGAGGCTGAGGCAAGAGAGTTGCTTAAGCCCAAGAGTTTGAGCTTACTGTGAGCTGTGATGCCACAGCACACTACCAAGGGTGACAAAGTGAGACTCTGTCTCAAAAAAAAAAAAAAACAAAACCCCAAAACATAAGGTATTGCATAAGGTATTGCAAATTAAGTGCTTGCCTAGAAATTTATTTTTATGGAATTTGAGGACAGAAAGACTGCTAAAAAGCAAGGGGGAGATAATGGATATTACGTGGTGCTTAAATAAATAAATAACCAACCGATCAACCAACCAACTGAGTTTTATATACATAAAAAGCCTCAACCCCCTAAGACCACAATAGTCTTCAGGATGAACTTTGGTGAATCCTTTACCCTTCAATCTTTCCCTTAGGGCTTATTTTAATCTGATTTGTTCTAAAGAAAAATGATGGAGGTAAGAAATAAGAGAGGTTCTAAGCAGAATTTGCCCCAGACTTAAATCCTATTGCTTACCTTCATAATTTCCTCTGCCTCAGTCACTCATTCAGCAAACATTCCTGGAGTACTCATCAGTGCTAGGTTTTATGCTAGAGTTTGAAGATGTGAGACAAACATGAAAAAGACACTCTTCTTGTCCTCAAAAGGATTACAGTTGAGCAGGATAAACAAACATCACTGTGTAAAGATAGGTATTCACTGGCATATGAATAAGTGTTAGAGAATGTACTAGGTGAGACTGTTGCAGGAAATTGGGGAAGCCTTCACCAAAGAGATGGTGTTTCAGTGATGTTTTAAACAGTCATATCCCAAAGAGGTAGAGGTCAGGGACTGACCACACTGACGATTTTTTTTTTTTTTTTTTTTTGGTAGATTCATTTATATGGGACAAGAGAACCTACAAAAACAAAACATTGGTATGTGACTAGAGTACCTATAATCTGACAGGCAGCCAAAGCATTCCAGGCTGAGGGAATAGTGTGTGCAAAGGGCACAGAAATACAGAATTGCTGGGAAGACACCATCAGGTGATGGCAGGAGATGAGATACCAGATCATAAGGGCTTCTCAGCCCTGCTAAAGCATGGAAGCAGTCCACTGCAGTGGGTTCTGTAAATGCTCAAGGTCTCAGCACAGAGCAGGAGCTCATTTTGCTACAGCCGTGCTAAAGAACAAGTGACCTCAAATCTCTGTGGTTTCCAACAAAGGTTGTTTGTCATTGGTATTATAGGTCAGCAGGGGATCAGCAGAGATTCTGCTCTAGGTTGTAGGGGGCTATGCTCCAGCCCCACACATCCCCACATCCTGGGACCCGGGCTGATGGATGTGCCATTCTCACACAGAGGGTGTAAAGAAATGTCCTACGTTTGTAGAAGGGACTGCTTAGATGCACAACCACTTATTTCCATTGGTCCATGTCTGCCACATAGCTGGGACGGGCAAAGGAACGAGGAAGTACACTGCATGCACGGGAAGGCCTAACAAGTACCTAACAATGCAAAAGGTACTTTCAGAGGAAGGATAGATGATTAAAAGTTATAACACAATGATAACTGGGTTGGGGGAAGGAAGAGGCTGTCATAGTAGTCCAGTGGTGCTGCTCTAGGTACCTACTGGTACATAATGAATTGCCCCCAAATGTAGCAACTTCAAGCAACAACAATCATTTTATTGCTGCTCACGGTTTCTGTAGGTCTAGAACTCAGGAAGGCCTCAGCTGGGAAGTTCTGGCTTGAATGTCTATAAGACACTTATAGTGAGGGTTTGGTGGGGCTGGAGCAGGGGAATGGAGCAGCACTCTCTCAGGTGGTCTCAGGGACCCTCCAGATCAGCTGGGGGGAGCATTCTTAGAACACGGTGATACAGGGCACTCAGATTGCTTCTATGGTGGCTAAAGTCCTCAAAATTGAGAATTCCAGTTAACAGGTCAGAAGCTGCAACACCACCTTTCATGACTGAGCCTCAGAAATTATATAGCATCATTTTGGTTGTACTCTAGAGCAGGGATAGACACGCTTTTTCTGTAAAAATCCAGATAGTAAATATTTCAAGCTTTGCAAGCCATTCAGACTCAGTTATAACTGCTTGAAACTACTCAACTCTGCCATTGCAGCATGAAAGCAGCCACAGACACTACAAACAAGCATAGCTGTGTTCCAAAAAGCCTGAATTGGTCGACAATGGAATTCGCACTTCATGTCATGAAATATTCTTTTGATTTTTTTTTTCAACCACTGAAAATGTAAAAGGCTTTCTTAGCTAGAAGGCTGTGTAAGAAGAGGCTGTAGTTTGCCAACCCCTATCCTGGTTGCTCCAGGAGAGCTATCCTGCTGGGTATGTGCACTGGGCAAATGAAAACATAGGTTCTACACTCATGAACGATATCTGGGCCAGAACCCCCAGATGAGTACACCTACATTTGAGTGGTGGTTGAGGTCCCCAAAGTCTGTGAAATTATCCCAGAATTATGCATTGAGTAGGAAGCAAAGATATCATGGGATGGAATCTTAGGGACTCCAGCATTCCAGGGGCAGCTAGGTGACAAACCGACGAGGAAAGGTCAGGGAGGACCACAGGCCAGTCTCTCCCATCTCCTCTCTGCTCCCTAACTCTCGATCTTCTTGTCTCTGCTTCTCTTCTCTGTTGCCCAACCCAAACCTTCCACCTTCAGCCACCATTTCCAAAGTTATGGGTAGAGAGTAAGGTCGAGAGTAAGACATGTGGAGGAGATATTCTTCACACTTCTATCCCATTCATCCCTATAAAACTACAACTTTATTTGTAAAATCGTGTTATTGAAATACTAGCTGGCATGAGCACAAGTTAGAGCGTTGGCATAATAGATACTATGTCATAATTATTCATTAAATAGAGAAACAAACCAACGCATTTAACCATATGAATTTGTGTTTGAAAATATTATTGATACCTGAGAAGAAAAATAAATTTCTCTATAAAAAACATTTAATAGAAGACTTCGAGACAGAAAGTTGCTTAACTAGATTTTCTGTACCTCTTTAATCCCTCAAAAATCTTTTCAGAACATTTTCAGAGGAAGAACCCTGACTATGGGTAAATAATACTTTTTATCCAATGTTGAGAGTAGGAAATAGTAGTTCTCTTGGCACATGAAAGGTTTGTGCAGAACAGCAATAATATTTGATGAGCAAGGTAATTTGAAGAGAGTACAGGTGATTTTGTAAATTGAAGCCAAGATGAAATGACAGAAAAATGAAGTAGCAGAGTGTCATGACATAGCTCGAAAGAAGCAAAGCAAAAGCACCCCAATCACATGATGAGTGATGAGCAGACTTGTAACTGGGGCTGGTGTGAATGTGGTGGGATTAGGGGGACCCTCCACCTCTGGTTTGTGTGTACTGTTTCCACTTGTCTTTAAACGCCATGTAGCAAATCATCTATTTATTCAGCAAATATTTATTGAGCTTTGAAGCAGAGATACAAACCAAAATGAGGAGGACCCTGTGGGGCTGTAGTATAAACAACATTTAAATAACATTCAGTCCCTTGCTCAAAGGCAAATTATGTTGTTTAGGAAAGATTCGGTATGTATATGAAAGTGTTGCTCTGGACTGGGACCAGACACTTTTCTTTTGACCTCCTTCCTTTTACTGAGGTTGGTGGGGGTAGGAGCCCTACCTAAGAAAACTGTTGGTTCCAAACTGGATTTGTTTATAATGATGACAGCCAAGGATCGAGAAGTTAGTATCTTTAAGAAAACATCTTGGGGCGGTGCCTGTGGCTCAAAGGTGTAGGGTGCTGGCCCCATATGCCGGAGGTGGTGAGTTCAAGCCCAGCCCTGGCCAAAAACTGCAAAAAAAAAAAAAAAAAAAAGAAAGAAAGAAAGAAAGAAAAAGAAAAAAGAAAACATATTAAGGCTCAGTGCTTATAGCTCAGGGGCTAGAGTGCCAGCCATATACATCAGAGCAGGGGGGTTCAAACCTGGCCCAGGCCTGCCAAAAAACAATGACAACTACAACCAAAAAAAAAAAAAAAAAATAGCTGGGCTTGTGGCAGGCATCTGTATTCCCAGCCACTTGGGAGGCTGAGGCAAGAGAATCACTTAAGCCCAGGAGTTTGAGGTTGCTGTGAGCTGTGAGCTGTGACACTATGGCATTCTACCAAGGGCAACATAGTGAGACTCTGTCTCAAAAAAAAAAAAAAAAAAAGAAAACATTTTAATAAGTGTTTTTTTGTAATGGGGTTCAGTGAGTTCAGTCTCATAAGCAAAGGCTATGTCTTTTATAGATGGAGAAAAATCTTTGCATAATTCTATTTTGCTATTTTCATGGTTAGAGTTCATAGTATAAATATTCATCACTCTGTTTTCCCTTGCTATTGTTAACCTTCACACATAGCCTAAGAATCTTATAATTCTATTTCTCCCCTTTCAGTCATTGAGCTATTATCATAAATTTTATTCCTACATATGTCATAAACTACATATTATGTTGTTTTAATTTTTGGTTAAATGGTCAATATTCTTTTTAAAATAAATATGAATGTAGCATTTATTCAATCATGTAGTTACTACCTCTGGCACTCTTCATTCCGTTATCTGGATCCAGATTTCCCTCTGGTATCACTTCATTCTGGCTAAACGGACTTCTTTTCTCATTTACTGTGGGGTGGGTCTTATGGTAATGGATTCTTTTAGCTTTTGTATATATGAACAGGTCTTTACTTCATCTTTGTTTCTGAATATATCTTTGCTTGGTATGAAACCCTGATCTTTTTTGTCTCTCATTTTTATTTGATTAATCTTGGCAGAGGTTTGTTACTTGAATTTGTCTTTTCAAAACCACCTTTTGGCTCTCTCTTGCTCTTCTGGATTATATTTTTTTATTTTCTAGTTCATTAAATTTTAATCATTTTCCTTCCTTTACTTTCTTTGACTTTATTATGTTATTCTTTTTCTAACTTATCATGTTGGCTCTTTAGTAGCTTGTTAATTTTAAGACTTTCTTCTTTATTAATATTAAAATTTAAAGCTGGTGGTGCATGTAGCTCAGTTGAAAGGGCACCGGCCACATACACCAAGGGTGGAGGATTCAAATCCTGCTCGAGCCAGCTAAAACAACAATGACAACTGCAACAGCAACAACAACAAAAAAATGGCTTGTTGTTGTGGTGAGCACCTGTGGTCCCAGCTCCTTTGGAGGCTGAGGCAAGAGAATCACTTCAATCCAAGAGTTTGAGGTTGCTGTGAGCTGTGTGCCATAGCATTCTACCCAGGGTGACAGCTTAAGATTGTCTCAAAAAAAAAAAAAAAAAAAGGACTAAAATTTAAAGCTACATATTTTTCTTTAAGTACCATCTTGGCTGCTTCTTAACATATTTTGCCATTCGATGCCTGTCATTTTTATTATCTTTCCAGTCTCAATAATCTTCCATTTTTATTATAAGCCCCCCTTTGAATTACAAGTTATTTAACAGTGTGTTTCTAAAGTTCCCTATTTTTTTTACTAATTATCTTTCTGAGGCCAGGTGTGATGGCTCATGCCTGTAATCCTAGTACTCTGGGAGGCAGAGGCAGGTGGATTGCTTGAGTTCAGGGACCAGCCTGAGCAAGAGTGAGACCCTATCTCTACTAAAATAGAAAAACAAGCTAAGTGTTGTGGTGGGCATCTGTAGGCTCAGCTCCTTGAGAGGCTGGAGGCACAAGGATCACTTGAGCCCAGGAGTTTGAGGTTTCTGTGAGCTATGACGACACATGGCACTCAATTCCAGGGCAACAAAGGGAGACTCTGCCTCAAAAATAAGTCAATCAATAAAAATAAAATAATTATATTTCTGTTCTCTAACTTCATTGAGATCATAGATGTGTCTATGATCAATTTTTTAAAATTTATTGAAATTTATTTCATGGCCCAAAATAGTCAATTTTTGTAAATTTTCTAAATGTGTTTAAAAATGAAATATGTTCTGTAATTCAGAAGTACAATATGTAATTATAAACTTATTTTAAAAAATAATTAATAATCTCATAAGCCCACACAATGAAAACTGATGATCAAGGCAAAATCATTCCCTGACCCGTTTTACATCTCTAAATGTGATTGCCCCTTAAGATTTTCTATCCATATATGTAAGTTTCTATTCAGCATCTCCACATGGATAGCTAATGTCACCTCCCCATTCCTGTCCCCACCAAGACTTGCTCCTTCCCAGGCTTGCCCACATCAATAGCTCTCCAGACATAACATTAAAGATTATTCTCTTTCACTGATTCCCTCCTCTCACCCCATTTAATCCATTAGGAAATAGTGTTGATGCCTCCTCCAAAACATACGTGCAATCTGTCCACTTTTCATCTTCACTTCTACTACCCTGATCCAGACAAAAACAACTCATTGACACTGTGGTAATAGCCTCCAAACTGGCCTTCTGCTCTTTTGTTTTGCCTCTCTCCTCCACAACCAACTCTCCACATAGTTGTCAGAGTAATCTTTTAAATTGACATTGCCCAGATAAAACTCAATTATTTCTTCTCATTGTTACCCCCCCTCCCCAAACTCCTGACCTTGGTTTAGAGGGCCCGCACAATCTGACTTCTGACATTGTCTCCCATGTCACTGTGCTTCCTTCCCAGTCTTCTATCTCTTCTTGTAGCATATAAAGCTCTTTTCCACTTGAGGGTCTACATTAGGCAGAATAGGGCAGATTATGCTGTTGTAATACATAATCCCCAAGTCCCACGAAGTATCCAGCAGGGCCAGGCAGCTCTCCAGGGCAACTGTTTTACATGAAGGGGAGTCAGTAATTCAGGCTACTTCAGTCTTAAGATTTCACCATCTCAGTATGAAGCTTCATCTGTGATTGTTTTGGTAGAAGAAGAAAATACAAGTGGGTCTTACATCAGCCTGGAAATCATTTATATTGCTTCCTCTCATATACCACTTTCCAGAATTTACCTCTCCATAATCCCACAGGTGGGAAAGTGCAATCCTTCTGCATGCCACAAAATGAGAGGCAAGGCAGACAAGAGTGAGTACAAGTCTCCACCACAGAATGGTTTCCTATTCCTGGAATGCACTTTCCTCTAATTTTCATGTGCCTGGCTTCCTATTGAGAACAAGGTGTCATCTTATACTTTCTATGGCTATCATTGCCCACCCAGTGTTTCAATTAAATATTAATTTTCAACTCTGATTTAGTTTAATTTATTGAACACCTTCTCACTCATCTAGAATGGAAGCCCTATAAAAGCAGGCAATTTGTCTATCTTGCCTACTCTGGAAACCCCCAGTTCGCAGTAAATATTTGTAGAATAAGTACTCAAAAATACAAATATGATCAGATAGGCACATACATATACCCAGCATCATGGATTTTTATCATCTCTGGAAAAAAGTGTAAACTTGTGGCATAGCACAGGAATCTTCATAACAGAATATCTGATTACCTCTCATTCATTCTCCAGAGGCTGGCACTGGAAAATGGTATTAAACGTAGAATCTCCAACTTCATATCTTGCCCTTCTCTTTTTGGCACTTAGGGGTAGACGACGTCATATAAACAACCCAACTCAAGGCAGCCAACAAATTCCTACTTCTTCAGACAGATCCTCTTTAAAGTTCAGGATTTATTTAGCAAGAAAGGGGATAGATTAATGGTCTGCTAATACAAACTATACAAAGAAAGAATTCACTTTCTAATTTACTTTCTCTGGCTAAAGCAGAATCAGTGTAATTCAGGAATATGCTGATCACTTTTATTAGAATAGTGTTAGGTCAAGTTGTTGAAATAAAAACAAACAAAAAAACGAAGTACGATGAGATTAATGTATAACAAGGGTTTATTTCTTATTCAGGCAAAGTTCAGTGAAATTCAAGTTACCCTCCTCCATTTTATCACTATACCACTTATAACCTCTAAGATCTCTGCAATAGGGCAAAAGAGAAAGAGGCACACTGGCTCTTGGCTGCCTTGCCCCAAACGTGACACATAACCATGCCTTAAACTGCATTGGCGAGAAGTTGTCACGTGTCCTCCACCTGTCCCTAGGGGAAGCTTAGAGATGTGGAGAATCACACGGATATTGGAAAAGCACTAGCAATCCCTGCCTTAATCAGGTCACCAGTTATTCCTTGGATTCTTTCTGTTCACTTGTAAAGACTCTCTACCAGTCTAGGTCCCAACCTTAGGCTCTCTTAACCTTTGTCCAGTTTCAGCAAGAATCCTGCTGTGACATTTTAGCAAAAATCCTTCATTCTTGATATCTGATCAATTTCCTCATTTCCTACTCTTGATATCTTATCTCTGGCCTGCCTTCAGCAAGAATCCTGTCAAGATGGTTTAGTCAGAATCCCCCTTACCTCTGATGTTTCTTTTTAGTAATTTTCCACCCACCCTACTCCTTTATCCAACCAATGAATACCTACTTGTCTTTGTGTTCAGAGTTGAGTCCCATCTCTCTTCCCTACTGCAAACCTCCCATTGTTATTGTCTCCACACTTATCACAATAGTCCTAAGTAAAGTCTGCCTTACCATTTTAACAAGCATCTGCATAACTTTTTTTTTTTTTTTTTTTTTTTGAGACAGAGTCTCTCTGTCACCCTGGGGTAGAGTGCCATGGTATCATAGCTCACAGCAACCTTAAAACTCCTGGGGTTAAGCCATCCTCTCGCTTCACCCTCCTGAGTAGCTAGGATTAAAGACACTCACTACTAAATCTGGCTAGTTTTCCTATTTTTAGTACAGACCAGGTCTTGCTCTTGCTTAGGGTGGTCTTGAACTCCTAAGCTCAAGCAATACACCCACCTTGGCCTCCTAGAGTGCTAGGATTACAGGCACCCAGCCTGAATAATCTTTTAACACACTCAATCCATCCCCCAGGGAGACAACCTAAAGTACCATCTTATTGCACCCAACTTTATGTCCTGGATCTGTGCATTTCTCTTCATAGATCTATGGTTCTTCTTCATAGATCTATGGACCAAGAGTCAACTTACATGTTTGTTTCTCCAACACATCCAAAAATACAATGCTGAAACAATAGAATAACTGCCATAAAAATTCTCACTCAAAAAGAGAAACAGTAGAAGGTATAAGGAATCAATAGTCTACACCAATTCTAAAATCACGCTCAGTAGATACCAGGAAAGTCTCCAACACTAAAAATGCAGACTCCTTGATAAGCCCCTTGTATTCTGCTGAGACAAAATTTCCTTGTTCATTGTTCTTTCTGGCCCAATTCTCTGCCTTCTTGGAAGTGTTTTAGTTTTTAGTGGCTGTTGTAACAAATTACCACAATTCTAGAGGTTTAAAGTACGAAATTAGAATCACTGGGCAGAAATCAAGGTGTCAACAGGGCTGTGCTCCTTCTGGTGGCTCCAGGTAATGAGAAATCTGTTCTTTGCTTCTTCCAGCTTCTGGCACCTGACAGCATTCCTTAGCTTGTGACTACATCCCTCCAATCTTCAAGGCCAGCATCTTCAAATCTCTCTATACTGTTTTACATTGCCTTCTCCTGTGTATCACACCTCTCTCTGTCTCTGCCTTTCTCCTTCCCTCCCTAAGGATACATGTGATTATATTTAGGGTCCACCTGAATAATCCAAGATAATTTCTCAAATTCCTTTGTTTATACCTGTAAAGGCTATTTTCCTACATAAGGAAACATTTACAGGTTTCAGGTATTAGAACGTGTCATATTTGGGGGCCATTATTCAGCCAACTACAGGAAGTTATTCCTTTTTCATCATCTTAGTAACTATATCTGAAGTGAACCATCTGAGGTTGCACAACTTTCTTAGTCTGCTTCTTGTTGGAGGAAGGTTAGTGGCCCAAGGTCTTATATCCTGCATGTCATTCTTCCAGAGTTCTAATTCTCGATTCTGTCTTCTTTTGTAATTTTGTGAATCAGATGGCTTCTTGAGATACAAAAAGGTGAGTTTGAATATTACATAAAACTAGCTGGGTGTGGTGGCTCATGTCTGTAATCCTAGCACTCTGGCAGGCCGAGGCAGGTGGATCCGCCTGAGCTCACAAGTTCAAGACCAGCCTGAGCCAGAGCAAACCTCTTCTTCAAAAATAGTGGGGCATTGTGGCGGGCACCTATAGTCCCAGCTACTTGGGAGGCTGAGGCAAGAGAATCACTTAAGCCCAAGAGTTTGAGGTGCCTATGAGCTGTGACACCATGGCATTGTACCTAGGGTGACAAAGTGAGATTCTGTCTTAAAAAAAAAAAAAAAGAAAAAAGAAAAAAAAAGAAAGAAAATTACATGAAACTATTGCCAATAATAATCTATTTCTTGTTAAAAACAATATTCGTTGTTTGCTTCTGTCAAAATTAAGGGAAATTAAAAGCCTAAGAAAAGCATCATTCATATATAAGAAAATGATTTTTAAGTGGTTAAGAGTAGATATTCTTTATTAAGATATACACAGTTTAAATCTATATTAGATCATAAGAAGTAGAGATGACGTTAGTCAATTGCAGATCAAACTACGGTAAGTAAGGAAGGATCTGGGACCAGCAGTTGCTAAGCACAGCAGACGTATTCCTGCTCTATTACCAGGAAGCATATGGAAGCCTTTTTGTAGAACATAAGGCACTGCAGAAACGTGCTATAGAAGCTCACCCTGACCTTCCTTTTCTTTCAAAAAATTTCAAAGCATAGACTTCACATCTTTAGGTGGCATTAAAACTGATGAGAGTCATGGAGCAAATCCCACAGACTGGTCTTTAAAAATTTATATTACTATAGTGTCATCTGTAAGACAGGTCAGTGAGTATAAGAGAAAATGCAGAATGAGAGAAAATACTAAGGCAGAATTTGAAGGGTGGGGGAAAGGAGACAATACAGATTTGAACAAAAGCAATAAAGGAATAGAAATAAAGGCAGAGGAGAGACCAGGGTTTTAGGGAAGGGACAAATGGAGGCAGAATGAAAGCTGGGAAAGAGTGGGAGTTAGGCCAGAGTTTGAATTTTAGCTCCCGCAATTAAGAATGCAGCTAAATTCCATAATTCTTGTACACCCTCAGTTTTCTTATCTGTGAGATGAAAGTAACCATGGCTACTTCACAAAGTTGATTAAGTAATTAAATCAAGCATGTAAATACCTGGCACCTAATAGGTACACAGTGAATGCCTCATTACCTGTGTAAAAAGTACAAGTGGGAAGGAAAGAATGACCTTCAAATTAAAAGGAAAATGTAACAATTAACCCTGCAACTATGATAGTGGAAAAAAACAAATACTCAGTGAACATAGGGGAATCAATCATTCAAAAATAAAAGAATGAGATGAAAAAGTAGAAGCAGGAAGCTGTTACAAAAAGGTAGGCAAAAGATAACTAAACTTTGGCCTGTGACAGTGGGACACACAGTGAAAACTAGTATTGAAATCTATATTTAACACCAGGCTCTTCCTGAAATATGAGGCAAAAAAGATTAATTATTTGGACAATTTCGTAAAATGAGGCAGACTGGAGGTGAAGCAGGTTGATGAGTGAAATTAAGAGTTTTGTTCTGGCCTTAAGAGGACACAGCACTGATGTGACATTTAACAATCAGAATGGATGCAATCCCTTAAGAGAGAAATATTGCCATGACTATTACTGTACCCTGAGGAATTCCAGCTTGCAAAGACTGGAAAGCGACGGGAGGGACCAGTGAGATAGGAGGAAACCGGGACAGTGTAGTGCCAAGGAAGGCAAGTGAAGAATCAGTCAAGAGCTGCTCAGGGAGGTGAGGTCTGAAAAACATCCACCAGAGTTATACTAGAAATGTGGAGATAGTGGGGAACCTTGTTAAGATCCTTTCAGTGGAGTGCCTTGGGACCAAGCCTCAAGTAATATAAAACCAGCCCACCAAAACTTGAAAGCAGTATTGGGGTTTCCATTATTAATACAAGGCCATGTAACAGCCAGATCACAAAATTTTCCAGTTCCCACTTTCCAGGGGACTTGTATCACTCCCAGAATAAAACCTGAACTCCTTACCGTGACTTGTAAGTTCTCACATGACCTGGCACTTGTCTTACTTTCTTTCAAGAGCTGCCTCACCCAGCAGCCAGGGTAGATTTTGCCAAGCCCCTCTACTCGGTGCCTCTCCATGGGCCTCCCCCCACTTACTACGCAGCCTTCACTGGTTCCTGTAAATAAAACCGTACTCCCCTAATATCCTTTAAGTGGTCAGCCTTGCTTGGAGATGTGACCTATGAAAGATGAAGAAATCTGTATCAGGTAGGCTGCTTTTCATCTTGCTCGAGCAAAATGTGAATTGGGAAAAGCAAAAAAAAATCTTTTGAATATAGGCTCACCTGAAAGTTAAGTAAGTCTACTTAAATTTTACTATTCTAATGTAATTATATCGACCATTTCAATATTAAATATTCTGGAGTTCTTCCTGTTCTCCTTCCGTCCTAAGCGCATGTAACATCTTGGTTATTATAAATTGTGTCTAGATTAGCAAAATCCATAATTTTAAGTTTGAGGGGAAAAAAGGAAAACTAACTTCATCATTCTGATACGTTTAAGAAGTAGCCCTTCCAATACATGTAGTTTTGGTTCCAAGATAGGGTTTAGGGAATAACTGACATGGCTGTTTCACCACTGAAAAAACAAAGTACTGTATACACAAGACTTGTCTGAGAGCACTGCTTTCTACTGCCTCAAGGGGAAGTATTACTTTGGTGAAGAAACCCACTAATGAAAAGCCACTAATTGAAAATAAATACACCACACACTTGACTATGTTTTTAGTGCTTCACATCAGATCACCTCTCATTTGATGTTTCTTGAAGCATTATCACTATTTTATTCTCCCAGTTTTAAAGATTTCCCATGCCATGTTGTGTGGATAGCACACCACAACTTAGTAATATATACTGAGGACTCAGAAATAAATCAAAGGCGAGTAGGAAAAGGGCATCATTCCTTTGTAAAATTTACTCTAGCTTAAAATAATGAATATAATTTCACTTCAAGAGAATATGATTATTCTATGAAGTATATCGATAACCCTTGTAACAGAAAGGCAAAACTGCTTTTAGGAACAAAAGCATGACCTTTGGAGTCAGACAGAATTTGGTTCAGATCCTGGTACTTCTTGGAAAGGTATGCGATCTTGGAAAGTTTTAAACTTCTTAAAGCCTAAATCTCTTTGCAAGTAAAATGAAGGCAACACTTATATTACAGGGTTGAAAATTAAAAGTGGTCACGTATAAAATACATTACATAACAAAAGGTGATAAAACACCAGTTCAACTATGATTTTGTGACTTTTATTATGAAGTATTTTTTTTGAAGCATTTCAGATCTGATCAAAATTGCAAAATTTAAAGCAGCTAATTTTAAAGGAACTGGCTATAGCTTTCATATTATATATATATAATATATATTTAAATGTCTTAAAAAATACATATTTTTAATTGAGATAGTCTAACTCAGTTGCCCCTAGTAGAGTGCCATAGCGTCATAGCTCACAGCAACCTCAGATTTTTTGGGCTCAAGTGATCCTCTTGCCTCAGCTTCCCAGGTAGCTGGGACTACAGGTGCCTGCGACAGCATCAGGATAGGTTTAGAGACAGGGTCTCGCTTTTGCTCAGGCTGGTCTCCAACACCTGAGCTCAATCTATGCATCTGCCTCGGTCTCCCAGAGTTGGGATTACAGGTGTGAGCCACTGCGCCCAGCTGATATTTTTCCTTCTTTAAGAAGCACTAGTGTGTATGACATTATATTGATGGCCAAGCATGGACCCTAATTTCTTTGATGTAAAGACTATACTATATAACTTGTAGGTATTAACTTGATGGGAAGAATATAAAGTGAATTTCTGAAAACCCATAACCACATATTTCATAATTCATGATAAAGGCATAGTTATGTCTTAGTTTTTCAAGTATACACAACTATAATGTAGTAATAATCCAAGTTACTTGAGATTGAGATACACTCTGAATTTTTATTAGAATACTGTCCTAATAGTTTTCCCTTTAGATTACTTCTGTTGATATTCCAAGTTAACTGAAATTTTAAAACTGACTAGAATAGAAAAAAAAAAAAAAATCAGTACTAGTGTTGGGTTAAGCATTTGCCACATATTAAAGTGTTTAATCCAAACTTAGTGGCAACATGTTACTAAACCAATAAATACAATGTATTAAGTAACAGACTAAAAAACCCTGAATACAATAAAGGATGAATAAGTCATTAAGATGAACTATATATATATAAACTTGCAGTTAAAAATATACTTTCAAAGAATGGAAAAAGTATGATCAAAAGCATCAATTTTTTACTATATCCTTCATTATTTCTTACGTAATAACTTGATATGCTCTAGAAGAGTAAGAAGAAGTCCTTTTATATTTCATGATTGGTTTAATCAGTAATTCCATGGGGAAGAACCATTAAAACAAATTCTTATAATATCATCTGTTAGGTCCAATTACATGGGTATGATGTAACAAAAAATGGTTACAAATTTATATATGCATATTTACATGATATACTCAAAACTATCAAGCTACTTAACTATATCTGAGGAGATACATTATGACATGAGTTAAACAATTTTTCATTGCTTATTAGAAAGAATGCAGTCAAGCTTTTAATGGAATATACAAGTGAGGCACTTTTGAGATCAAGAATAGAAAGCGAATGACACTACACACTGGAAATGTTCACAAAAATCTGTGTATTTTTAATACAAAGCTTTTCAACTAGATTATCCTTGAAAAACCTCAAACTAACAATATATGCAATTCAAGAAGCTTTCAGGAACAATGGCTAACATTTATCAGTATACCAGAGCATATGAAAGTTTTATAACCACCTGGCTGCTAGGCAAACAGTACCTTAACACTGTAAAGCCCTTTCTGGTTTTTGCTTTATATTAATCACCTCAGGTTGTTATTTCTTTTCATAAAAAATTCTTTTTTTAAGTGTTTGACTGGGAAACACCTTATGGTGCTATTATTATCATGATTTGTAACCTAATTTTTTAGTGCAAGAATAATCCAAGTTTCCGGTGCTTTCTTTTATACTTAAAAATCTGATCACAGAGGTCAAATCAAGAATTAGTATAATCTTTAGTGAAGAACCTGTGTTCTCAGGTAACTAAAGTTTTTCTAAGTTTTATATAGAAAAATGCTACACTTGCTTAATGTACCTTTGGGCTACCATTAAAAGCCCAATTTTAGGGCGGTGCCTGTGGCTCAGTGAGTAGGGCACTGGCCCCATATAACGAGGGTGGTGGGTTCAAACCCAGCCCCAAACAGCAACAACAAGAAAACTCCAATCTTAAATACATATTTCCAGGTGTAATCACAAAACCGCAAGTAAATTTCAACAAAAGAAATATCCTTAAAATTCTTTACATTGTCCATCTAGAAGTGCATATTTCCTGTACTCGAGAGACCTACGTGGATATTAAGAAACATCTTGTGCCATTCAATTAAGAGAGAAAGGGAGAGGAAAAAGAAAAAGCCAGACTTACCCAAGATATCAGATGGCATTATACACATGAATTCAAAGTGCATTTGTATTACTTCAAAAGCTCATCTTAGGCACTGTAGAATAGCCAATGAAAATAGGTAGTTTTGAGTCTTTCCTTTAAATTTTACCCCCGCCCCATCTTTATCTCAAACATTCACACATACTCTGTAAAATTCAAAATGAAATACAGGTATTTATGGGATGTTTTAAAAAAAATTCTCCAGACTGGCAATGGGAGGAAAAAATAAGAATATCATTTTGGTAATGGCTTTTGAGAGTTAAAGGAATTGGTTCTATAAATGTCTCAGCACAGCCATTAAATTTGACTACTGGTCCCAAATATCAATAAATATTTTAAAACAGGATATATAAGAAGAAAGTGCTTAAAATATTTCAGTGAGCCAACAAGGCACATTAAAGAAAAGAATCACTTTACATTTCCTTTGAGATATCTCCTTACTCCTGGTTTCCCTGGTAGGAGGAGGCCACCAATCAAAGAGCCCTTTAGTGGTAGTGAAGATCCCTGTCAGATGTCTATTGCCATCTCAGTCTCCGATCTGGAAACTATCCAGTAGGTGGTGCTGAAGCTCCACATCGCATATTTCTCCAGAAACCAAGTAATTCCCCCTTTCCAGCCAGGACAAAATATCATTGAATAATTATCAACTCTGAACAAAACAAGCTCATCAGACCAAAGTTTTTGTTGTTACGCTATCTAGAAGATTTCACCTTCAACATTTACTGTTACTTAAGCAGTTTCGTTGATTAAAAACATAAGTTTTGGAGGAAAAGCCAATTGGGCAGGCAGCCCCCAATTTGTAAAGAGAATGAGAAAATGTTTCTGAATGTACCTGTACAGGTTTAAAAATCAGAGATTTAAACTACCCATTTATTTTCACATAGGAATTCTAATTCATTCAAGAGAAAATTTCCACACAGGAATTCAGAAAACAGTGTATCATTAGTCTTCTAGACTGATTTGGAAAGTGGTTGTTTTAACTATAAAGATCAAAGGTGAAATAAAAACCATTTCATCACCATAGTTTTTAATGAAGAAACTTATTTAAAATCGTAAAGGAAAAAATGGGAATGGGATGGCAAAATCTTAGCAGCAAAGTGGTTAAACAAATTGAAAATATTAATGCACAAACATTAAAATATTAAAGCATATATGTTGCATATAAAATACAGTACAGAACCAGGAGTTGCACTATACTGATTAGTGCTTAACAGAAGAAATGATTAAATTTGTTCTTCCCAGAAGTATATACAGTTCACTTCCACAGCATTTTCCTATATAGCCAGCAAGTTATTTTCTTCAGTTATTCACACCTTGCTCAAACCTGAATTATAAACTCAGCACTTACAAATATGAAAATTCATTCACAAGGAAACCAGTATTTCCATTTCACCAATAGAAAGTAATTTCGAAAGTTAACAGTCTATTCTAGGAAACCAAGTTTAGCTGAAAACTTCAGGGATGAAGATCATCTGGAGCAGCAGCATTCAAATATACAAACAGTAAAAATAAGACTTCAAATTGCTGCTACAGTTGTCATGTTTTGGATTTAGTTCATCCAATTGATTTTTAGTACAAAACTAGAAATGCCCTCCTCTTCATAACATCTATAGTTATCAATATATTTTTCTTCTTTTCAATGTGAAATAATACTTCAAGATGACCTATATACACAATGTTGTCAGTTCAAGCTGTCATATAAATATAAATGTTTTTTGTTTTTTGTTTTTTTAAAAAGTATTTTACAGACAGATAGTGTTATATACATTGTTCAGTTTGATCTGGGCAAAAGAAGAAAGGTAACACAAGCTTAAGTGTGATATATAAAAAGAATGATACATAAATGACATTTAAAAACCTGCATAGAAAATGAGCTTCAAATGGTCGTGTGATTTTAATTTTTATCACCTGTGAAACTTCAACTTCAAGCCATTTAAAAAAAAAGGCACACTTCTCAACTTTATCCCTCTGAGGGAATGTTCTTAAAGAACCCTTTCCTTGGTTAGAGTTTTAATGTAACACTTAAAAAAATGTGACCTCAAGATACTTGAACAGTTTGTTGGAACATTTTCTCAACTACTTTGTGAAACATCCAGTAATATAATGCTCTGCAAAAGGAATAAATTTATATGTACAAGATATTTCATTCACAATGTTGGATTAAATACTTTCTTGGGATAGTTTAGCACACATTTTAACATAACATAATTTTGCTTTTGGCCAGTTTAAATAAAAATAAAATGCAACTGAGAAGTTATCATTGTTATGTAAATAATAAGCACTGAGGATTGAGCTAAAAAATTAGTAACACAGCTGAACATATTCTGGTTTAGCAGAATGATAAATGGAGATCTCATGAAGAAACTTTTACAATAACTATCCAGTTACATTTTTTGCCTTGTAAAACATTTGTAAATGCAGTATTATTTTTTAAAGGAGGAAACTCTGAAAGAAAACAACTTGCTGGTGGAATACCACAAAAAAACAAAACAACTAAAAAAAACCTCACTTTTTTTCTATGTTTACTCAGTCTCTTTTTATATAAAAATAAGTGTTACATTCCCATCAGAACATTAGACAATTACAACTGTGCTTTAAAAAAAGTTGGTCACTCAAGGCTATTAGATATTTTTAAGGATTTTAGATTACCAGAATGTACAGATATAACTCAATATAAATTGTAGCCAAAGAGAAATGAGGATGAAAATATCAAATCATTCACATGGAATAAAAACGTTAACAAGATGAGTTAAATATTCAAAATATATGGAATGTGACAGTAGATATATAACTAGGAAGGGGAAGAAAAGTTTAATATGTAATAATTCGTACCTTACATTTAGTTAAATATAAACATTTGTTATTTATACATAAAACTGCTTTCAAAAAACAACTAATAAATGATTTAGTTGCACTTGTTTTACTTATAATTCCCAAGTGTTAACTTTTCTTAGATTGAAATCAACTGTTCCCTAGTGCACTTTTTAGTTCATGTTCTAATAAATTCAAACCTTTAAAAAGTCCCATCACCTAATGCATAAATATACAAAAATGTCAAAAATTAATCCCTTTTAGTTGGATATTTTATGCTGACTTTTTACAGCCAATAACCAGAAACGGTTTCCTTCTGTAAATACTACAACCTGTAACAAAACATGCCATGCACTCAAGGGAAAAAGCTAGGCATGGCTAGCATTTGTGAAATGCCAAGAACTGACGAATTCTGCTTCCTCCACATGTGGCCCCAATGATACCAGGCAAGATTCCATATTGCTTGCCAAATCCAAGTTAGCTAATTCCTGGAAACAAAGATTTTAAACTCACTTTGGCACTGGATCACTTCATCCAGCAGCTTTATGTTTCCCACCACAGCAACCACACGCCTCGCCACAGCGATGGCACATTCTCAAAGGGACGTAGCAGCACATACATGGTACAATGAAAGACAAAGCTACCAGGGCTAACCATCGTAAGCAGAACTTGTCATCGCTAGTGTCACATGAACAAGGGTCAGAAAAATCTCCCTCTGAGTCTGACATACAATGATACAACATACTCTCTGCACAGAGCATGCAACTAACTTGATATATGCATCTTTTAATAGGGTCTGGAGCATCTTGACATTTTCCCCTGCCATTTTCTTCATGATTAAACCTCTCCTGGCAGTATACGCAGCGAGAACGTTCACCATCCTCTTTTCTTCGTTTTGACTTCTTAAATTTTAATGAGGAAGGCTGTGCCTTAAATACCACAGAGTCTTTGAGTGAACTTAACTTAGTCTCATCCCCACAAGAGTACAGATAGTCTGATTTTTTACTGTCTGGCTTAGGAAAGTGAATATTAGAGTCAGTATCATCTCTCTCCAACTCATTCTTCCACATGTCAGGATGTCTGTAGTCTGCATAACGACGTATTAAGATATCTCGAGGGTTTATTCTGACAATCTCATCCTCATCTTGAAAGCTGACATGTCTGATTGATTTCAAAGGGACCTAAAAAGGAAAGAAATGAAAACTGCAGTAAAGACTATAATGGTTAATTTTATATGTCACTTTGGTGGGCTGGGCCACAATGCCCAGAGATTTGTTCAAACATTATTTTGGATGTTTCTGTAATGCGTTTTTTGTTGTTTTTTTTTTTTTTTTTGCATGAGCTCAACATTTTAATTGGTGGACTATGGGCAAAGCACAGTACCTTCTGTGGTTATTAGTGGACCTCATCCAATCAGGTGAAGGTCTTACTAGAGTAAAGAATGATCTTCCCCCAGTAAGGAGTTCTGCTGACAGGCTGCATATGGACTCAGACTGTAACTCTTTCCTAGGTCTCCAGCCTGACCTGACACTCCACACTGCTGCAGATCTGGAATTTGTAGCTCTACTATCACCAAGAGCCAATTCCTTAAAATAAAACCCTATCTATCTAATCTATCTTATCTATCTATACATGCTGTTGGTTCTGTTTCTCTGGAGAACCTTGACAAATACAGATTTTTGTTGCCAAGAAATGAGGTACCACCGTAACCAATGTTTAAAAATGTGGAAGTGGCTTAAGAACCAGGTAATGAATAGAGGCTGAGAGTGTTGTGAGAAACATGTAGGAATGAGCCTTGATGAGACTGTTGGTGGATATATGGACTCTAAAGGTGCTTACATCTCAGACAGAAATAAGAAACATTTACTGACACTTGAAAAAAGGTGACCCTTGCTATTAAGTAACAAAGAACATGGCAGAGTTGTGTTCTAGTGTTTTTTGAAAGGTAGAAGTTGTGAGTGATGAACCCGGTTGGACATTTAGCAGAGATTTTCAAGTAAAGTATTAAAAGTGGAGCCTACTTTTTCTTACTGCCTACAGTAAACATTAAGAAAGAGAAAATTGAAGATATTGTTAAGCAAAAAGGAAATAGACTTGAAGATGTGGAAAATTCTGAGTATATACATACTGCAAAAATAATGAGAAAGCATGTTCTAGAGAGAACACTTTGGGTATAGCCAAAGTGTTTATAGGATCAAGTGAAATGCTGCCACTTTGACTGAAAGAGTCAGGGGTAGGACAAAATCAAGGAAGGCCATCAGACCTCTCGAATTCTACAGGATGAGCCAAGGGAACTATGTGGTATGAACCATGTTATTCTGCAGAAAAAGGGAAGAATGACCTGAAGGTAGGTTGTCTCTTCCTCAGTTCAAAGGGTGGAACCAATTCTTCAATTTCAGTGGGCTAGAGCATTAAGCCAAAGAGGATTATTTGTAACCCTAAAATCTTAAAAAGTCCTAACCTCTTTTTAGAAGACCTTTAAAAAAATCTAATGGAATTTTCTTCGGTAGGTTTTAAAATTGCTTAGGACCCCTTGACACCTTTCTTCATTTCAACTTCTCACTTTCGGATGCCTTTCCTAACATTGCATTTTGTAACCAATAACTTGTCTGCTCCCAGAGGTTCACAGCTGGAGAGGAAATTTTGTTTTAAGTTGAACCATACCTCAAGTCCCACCCACACCTGATTTTGAGATAATATTTAGGTGAGTTTTGGGAATTAGTTGATGATGGAGTAAGGTAAGACTTGGGGGCTGCTGGGATGAAAGTGAATGTATTATAGCTGGGTGTTGTGGCAGGCGCCTGTAGTCACAGCTACTTGGGAGGCTGAGGCAAGAGAATCACTTAAGTCCAAGAGTTTGAGGTTGCTGTAAACTATGACACCACGGCACTCTACCTAGGGTGACACAGTAAGACTCTGTCTCAAAAAAAAAAGAAAGAAAGTGAATGTATTCTGCATGGGAAAAAGGCAGGAATTTGGGGGCCAGAAGGGAGAATGTTATGGGCTAAATCACGTCTTCTTCATATTCATATGTTGAGGCCCTTACTCCCAGTACACCTCAGAAAGTGACTGTATTTGGAAATAGGACCCTAACAGAGGTACTAAGTTAAAATGTGGCCCTTAGGGTAGACTTTCATCCAGTATGACTTGTGTCCTTATAGGAAGAAATGTGGACATGGAGAAACATCAGGGAAGTACATGCAAAGGAAAGACAATGTGAAGACCGAGTGAGAAGCTGGCTATCTGCATGCCAAGGAGAGGCCCTAGAAGAAACCCAATCTGCCAATACCTTGGATCTTGCACTTCCAGCCTCCGGAACTGTGAGAAAAATAAATTTGTTCTAGCCATCCAATCTGTGGTACTTTATTATGGTGACCCTAGCAAATTAATACAGATTTGGCTATACAGAAAGTCTCTGAAAAATGACCTACCTCTCACTTCCCTTCTCCCTCTCGTTAACCCTTCTGTGAGGCCAAAGAATAAAATTCTTTCAGAAC
The DNA here is from genome assembly GCA_963574355.1 of Loris lydekkerianus. Lineage (NCBI taxonomy): Eukaryota > Metazoa > Chordata > Mammalia > Primates > Lorisidae > Loris > Loris lydekkerianus. The sequence goes on from CAUYPK010113058.1 coordinate 28,206, forward strand.
TTTCCATTACCATAAAGGTGAGCTCCTAGTAGACCTATTTGTATCTCCTAGTTCCAGTCACTGGACATAGTGACTATACTGTAAGTAAGCACCCAAGTTGGGGGCAAACTTCTTCCTATGTTCTAAACCCTCGAACATTTGAAATTGGATATAAAAGCATTCTGGGTCTGGGCTGGCTAAAGGCGGAATGATGAATGCAGTCCTTTAAAGTAATAATGTAGTATATATTTTCTTTGGTTTCTATGTGCTGAGAAAGCTGTGCAATCCCTCAGATTGAAATGACAACTTTGGATAGAGTTTCAGTAGTGGGGTTTATAAGCATTTTTACAAAAATTCGTAAATAAAAATGTTCTAGTATAATTAAAATATATAGAGCTTTAGAAGGACTAAAAAATTTCCCCTACATGTTATATACCAGTTAAAAACATACATATCAGAAGATAAACTAAATTACTCACCCTATTTTGGGACTTGAGGGTTCCACATTCCTTGGACATTTGCCGCTGTACATATTCCATACTTCTGCTCTGAATATCTAGGCCTGGCTGACTGAACGTTATCTAAAATACAAACGTTTTCTTACTTTTAATGAAACCATATACAGCGGACATTTCAAAACTTCATAACCTCTTGTTAATGAAGCTTTACAAAATGGTTTTGATAAAAAGCATTGAATCACCCCCCTCCTTAAAAAAATTCAAGTTTTTTCTTACACACTAAAATGTTAACAAGTGGTATATAGCCAAAAAAGTAAAAACCACCCAAATATCTATCAACTAATGAATGGAGAAAAAGCCACAGGGTAGAATATAACTAAATCACACAGTAAGAAATAAAGTACCTGAGTAAAGGGCTCAAGTACAACTTGGACTTTACCAAACAGACGCAAACAATGTAATCTAATTATACGTACCCTCTGAAAATTAAAAAAAAAATAAAGTGCTTATACATGTCACAATAGTAGTTGCCAGGGGCTGGGGGACAGAGGAATAGGAGCAATGACTGCAAACTGGTATGGGTTTTTTTTTTGGGGGGGGGGTGAGGGTGGGGGGATTGAGAACAATGTTTTGGAAATGTTTCAATACTGGTGATAGTCGCACAACTTGTGTATATACTAAAAACCAATGAATCATATAACCCTTTTATGAAATGTGAATTATATCTCAATTTTAAAAAAATCATATATATATTTGGTGTGCCGATATACTTATTACCTTTTTTTTTTTTTTTTTTTTTTTACTGTAAAACCAATTTCAAAGGTAGGTCATAGTTAAAAATTTATTGGTGTAGTTTTTATATTGAAAAAATTCAAACATATGTACAATGTTACAACTAAAATAAAACTGTTAACCTGTACAAAAAAATAATGTATGTACATGGCAAAATTTTCAAACTGTACAGTACACAAAGTAAAACCTTCCATCTTGGAACTTCCGTCTCAGTCCTGCAAATTAACAATCATTAAAAAATTTTAGGCTGGGTGTGGTGGCTCACCCCTGTAATCCTAGCACTCTGGGAGGCCAAGGCAAGACTGCTTGAAGTCAGGAGTTCAAGACCAGCCTGAGCAAAAGGGAAGAGACCCTGTCTCTACAAAAATTAGAAGAAATTAGCCTGGTGTGGTGCCATGTGACTGTAGGCCCCAGGCTTTCACAGGATGAGGTAGGAGGATCGCTTGAGGCTAGGAGTTTATAATCAGCACGGGCAACACAGGAGATGCCCTTTCTACAAAATATTAGTAATGAGCCAGGCATGGTAACATGCACCTGTAGTCTCAGCTACTTGAGAGGCTGAGGCCAGATGATCACTTCATCCTGTCTAAGGTTACCAGTAAGCTATGATCACACCATTACACTCTGACCTGGGTGACAGAGTGAGACTTCCATTACTTTCTTTCATTTTTTTTTTTTTTTCCTTTTTGAGACACAGTCTTACTTTGTTGCTCTTGGTAGAGTATGGTGGTGACACACCTCAAAATCCTGAGCTCAAACGATCCTCTTGCCTCAGTCTCCCAAGTAGCTGGGACTATAGACACCCACCATAACACCTGGCTATATTTAGAGACAGGGTCTCACGCTGGCTCAGGTTAGTCTCCAACTATGGACTCAGGCAATCTACTCGCCTTGGCCTCCCAGAGTGCTAGGATTACAAGTGTGAGCCACCGTGCCCTGCCCCAAATTGTGGATCTTTAAAATGGGATGCTTTGTACTGTCTCTTGTTTTTTGCATTTATCAATACATCATGGATACTTTCCGATGTTTGCAGGTAGAATATAATAATTCAGAAATTGATAGAATAAATCCCTATGGATTAAAAGGTCTGAAATGGGACTTCAAGTACATACAAAATGAGAGCTAAATATTTACTCAAGTTAAAAAAAAACAAAACAAAACCAAAAACAAACAAACAAAAAAAAAAACAAACCTCCAAACAAACCCAGAACAGCATTATAGAAAAGAAGTAGAGAGATAAAAACTTTTTCCTGATAGAATACAATAACCTCAAGTTACATATTAAATATGTATTTGGGTGTCCACCCTGAGATCTATTTTAAAGAGCAAAAATGCCTACTTTTTTCAGTTATTATCTTAATTTTACTGTCTCAGAAAAAGGCACACACCACATAAACACATACATACTTCGGAAAACTACCTGAGTCAACAGAGTCTATAAATATTGGTTTTCTCACACAATGCCTAAGCAAAATGACAAATACACAGTATTGACCTTTTCGCTGTTATTAAATACAGATGTTACAAGATACATCCAAATTAATTACAGCTTCTTAATATCTTGGAAATTTGATGCTATTGCTTTAATCTTTAGAAGAATTTATCAGTTGAAAAGTTATTTTGGACTGAAGCCAGCTTTCCACAGAGGCTCCAGTGCAGAAGGAGACTTAAAGGACAGAAATTTAGCAAGTAACCTGGCGGATTAGAGCTGTGCCAAGAAAGGTTGAAGAACACACATCAACCTGCTGAGGCAAGCTGCGGGCCCTAGGATACAAACGAAAGGTACAGAATCCATCACCAAGAGGACGGGAGTCCCCGCCCCCATGAGAACGGCTTGGAGTGCCCCACAAACGAGCAGAGTTCAAAAGTCCTCCCATTATACTCCACGGGAGAGACCCGCTAAAAATTGGACCTACTTTCCCTACTAGGGTGCCATGGCGCTCTCCTGCCAGGTATAAAACTATGTAAAACTGTATATATTGTCTACCTGCAATTCTGAGCTCCCAGCACTCCCCTCTACTCTCACTCTGAGGTCTGGAGGCCTGTACCCCAGGAGTCCAGATTCTTGGGTGTTTTCTTGAGAGGTATGAACAGGGCATAGACTGCTGCTGGCCAGTGCTGATTCTGCGGCATGGGAGTGAGGAGAGGATAGTCGGCTGAGAGGGAACCACACCAGAGCAGCGGTGCCCTGAGGCATAGGACAGCAGCTGTTTTTTGGCAACAATACGACTCACCCCTGGATATTCCGGAGTCACACCCCCTGTCTCTCTGGGCAACCAGAGGAGGCTGGGCATCTTCTCAGGTGGCAACCACTGGTGGAACAGATCTGGGACGAAAACGCAGGCCCCGCGAGTAAAAAGTTTGCCTGAGGCGGTACCGACATGGGTGGAGCGCAGAGACTAGAAAATGCACGCACAGTGCTGGCTGATTCCAGGGTGGGGCTGACCCAGAGGACCACTTTACTGAGCCTAAGACCCACCCAACCCTCAGGTGATCATCAGTCTAGACAAAGGAGGGCAAGAGGAGAGAACTGAGATCTGACAGCTAACCGTGCTGCGAATACAAATCTGCAGCAGCAAAGACGGTGCCTGAGGCGCAGCTTCTGTGAATTCAAAATAGCTTCTCTTCTGCAGGGGAATTTAGCTGGGACAGAAACAAATTCCGCAAAGTTGTTCTGTTCTGTCAGTAACATCAATCTGGGGCAGGGCTGGAACTGAGTGAATATCCCAGCCTCCATTAAGCACCCAAGGTTGTCAGGCCTCACCTCCCCCTGCCGGATAGTGGAAGAGAGCAGTGGCCTGGCTGAAGAGACATAGATTTCCTTGTGATTCAGACAGGTGCAAACCCCTTGAGTATCTGCTCATTGGAGGCAACTGGTCACAGCCCTGTGGGGTTATCAGTGACTAGGTGCGACAATGGTGCAAGGTGGGGAAGGAGGCATTAACCTTCCCAGAGTAATCTATTTGCTGGGTGGGCCCTGCTGACCTCACGGAGCACCTGAGCAAGTCATATTTGAGTTGTCAGCAGACCCCTGCGATCTAGTTGCCAGAGACCTTTTAAACTCTTTCACCTGAGACAGCTGCTGACTGAGACAACTGATTTGGACCTTTTGAACTGAGCCAACTGCCCGAGTGCCCTGGGTGTGTGGCTGTAGCAAGGTTTGATTTTCCTTTCCCAATTGTTGCCTGTGGGGGGCAGGGGACTTAATTGTTGGTATTTCTTCACAGCTGAGACTTCAACCCAGAGTAACTGTTTCACTAGGATCGGACAGAGACCAGCTGAAAACAAGACAGAGCCACTTAGCCCCACAACACCAAGCAGGTCCCCAGTTTCTCAGGCTGTAGCACTGTACAGGTCCTCAGCAAAGCTCCAGGGGAAAAGGTACAGACACCAATCCCAGCTTTTGGGCAAAGGGCTGGTTAATCACTACTCCTGGAGCCCAGAACCCAACTTTTCTTTATCTACTCATTTAGTCAAACAGTGTAAAATAATCATGGGGTGGAATCAGCGGAAAAACTCTGCTAACATGAATAACCAGAGTAGATCAACCCCCTCAAGGAAAGATATGGTAGATGTAACTGAAGATCCCATTCATAGACAGATAGCCAAGATGTCAGAAATCAAATTGAGAATTTGGATTGCAAGTAAGATTAATAAAATGGAGGAAAAGGTGGAATTAGAAATTTGAAGAGCAATTCAAAAGTCAGAATTAGAAATTCGAGGAACAATTCAAAAGTTGTCTGGAACAATTAGTTATGTCTAAGGAAACAATAAAATTTGATCTTTACCACAGAAATTAGTTTATTGTGGATTTAAGACAAATCTTTAAAACTTTCAGAGCAAAGTGGAGATAAAATCTTTGAGATGAGGATAGAGAGGAGCATGTAAAAACAGTACAAGGAAAAGAATCTTAAATTCAATTGCAATACAATTTAAAATGTCTGTTCACTGTTGATATCACGAAGAGAGTAAAAAACAATCACAAAGTAGGAGATACTGGCCACAAATCAAACTCAAAAAAGATCTGTACCCAGAATGCACAGAGAAGTACACAGTAACAAGGTTTGTTTTTTTTATATAAGAACACACAGTTAAAATCAATTTGTAAAGAAATAATCACAATTACTGCTACAGTCTTCAAATTTTCAACACGTATCCCTTGGTCATACAGTACACATCAATCTTATAGTTTAATTCATCCAAGAGCCTTTTGCAGCACATTAACATCTTACACTCCCTAAAGAAACTCGTGTATGTGAGTAACTGAGGACAAGAAAGTTTATATTGGCAGTGTGTCTAATAATGAGAAAAATCTAAAAACAACAGAAATATCCACTGGCAAAAGAAAAAGAAATAAGTGGTAAACTATCTGGAAAAGCACTACAATGCTAAATAAATAAAACTCAAGGTAATGGTCACCTCTACAATGAAAGGAAGAGAATAGATTGGGGGGTGTACCTTTGGCTTGGTGGTTTCTTAAGTGTGCAGTGTATAGTGAGTATTCTTTTCTATGTATTAAATATGTCACAAATCTTTGATCATGAGCTCACTGATACATGCTTTCTTATTGTCTATAGTCGAATGACCCCTAGAAACCTGAAAGTAAGAGAAATTGAGAGGAAGAGCCATAATGGTTCTGGGACTGTAAGACTGAACTAAAACCTCACTGAATGTATTAGCATTCTGAAACACTGTACCTCCTCCTGTCTATCCAAAGGATTTAAACTGAGAATGGAGGCATCAAAAGTGAGTCAAAGACAAACACTGACAATGCCTAGTAAGCATTACTAGAAGGAAAAATCTAAGGTAGCATTTAAGTGACAATTCTCTATGGATGTCTCATTTCTACAGATCTATAAACACAGGCATTGTCTCTTGTTTCAGATTTTTTTTCTTTTCAAGGATGTTTGTATGAAAAATGTAAGTTCTCTTCTGTTAGAACAAGCTTGTTTAGTGTCCAGTATAACAAAGACAATGTCTCCTACCACAGCAAAAGTCAGGCAGGCTTACTGCTCCATTATAAAAGATGTGGCTTCCCTAAGAACAGAATTTCAATGTTGTGATGCAAAACTGCCGAGTGCACAACATATTCTTAGCCATCACTCCCGTGAGACTTGGGGGAGGCAAGGGGAACCAACATAAACATGAAGTTCATGCTACTTATTATGCTACTAATAATAAAGTTATTTGTCTCTGACTCAGCAGCCTTATGTCTTCTAGCAGCATTCACAAAACTGGCAAGGTAAGTTGCTAGTTTATAAGGTAAAATTTTAAGACTCTGTAGTTCAGCAAGGCAGGGGTCCAGTCCTTTTGGCAAAGTTGTTCCTCTGTCATAGAAAAAAATCCATCACGCTAACCCAGTTGAATGCAATTAAACATCCTAAGTACATGTTACTCTGTTGAGCATTTACACTCACCAAGTTAGTTTTTAGTGGTATCTCATAAAGATCTATTTTATGTAAAAAATGTACTAAATATGGCAGTGCCTGTGGCTCAAAGGAGTAGGGCACCAGCCCCATATGCCAGAGGTGGTGAGTTCAAACCCAGCCCTGGCCAAAAACTACCAAAAAAAAAAAAAAAAAGTTACCACTAGTACTACAGTCTTCATGATGGTTTAAATTTTAGGTTCTGATTTTTAAATATTGCTTCTTTAAAATTGATTATTTGAATCTCTGAAAGATGAGTTTAGTCTTAGTACCCTAACAAAATAAGGTTCTGATCTGTAAATTGAGAGCCAGATTCTGTACTATGGGAAATTCATCCCGTATGGCCTTTGGGTCACATGCAAATGGTAACTGGCATACAATCCTAATAGTATACTGTGTGCTGAAGGCCGAGTGTGTTTTATTCATGTCAAGAAACTCCTCCAACTTTTATTTACTAAATATATAGCTATCATCTATTGTAGCTTTTAAGAGAGAATACCATTCTGTTCTAATTCCTACTAAATTGAGAAGTTCGTCTACCTTAACATCAGCAATTGTTTAAGCATCTAGTTGTGCAAATTCATATACAATATAACCCTTGTTCCTCTAAGTCAAGTCAATCTTGGGGATAAGGAAGCATATCAATTATAAAGGATTAGCAGTATTACTGCTTTATTTATTTACGAAATTTTCCCTAGTGCTTTCTAACTCATTTAATCATTTTATCTTCATAACACCCTTAGGAGGTAGGTACCGATATATTCCTATTTATAGATGAGAACACTAAGGCAAAAGGAAATTGAGTAACTTGCCCACAGCTTCCTAGTGAGTAAGTAAAGAATCTGGAATTCAGACCCAAATAGTTTGGTTACGAGAGTCCCCATTCACAATGCTGAAGCCATCTGCCAAACGTTCACTTCCCTCAATGCAGTTATTTAGAACTATTTTCTGCTTTCTATATGGTGACTACATTGTTTAACTTCCTCATCACTGCTGCCATTGTCATTTTGGGAGAAAGGTTCAATTCTGCCACTCTCCAATTACCCAAAAAATCAAAAGAAACTTTGAAGCCTATATTCTTTCAGCTGAATAAAGTGCCAGGGCCTGGGATGAGAAATATTGGTCTATATAACTTCACATTATATTCACTATGTTTTCTTTCCATGCTTGACACTATGAATCAGCACAGTTCCGGATATGCACATCTCCCCTGGAATGAGTTTTTCTGCCTACCATTCAAAATGTTGGAACATATGCCTGGAAGTTTACAAGCAAATACAATTATTAGTAGGTTATTCTGATATCCCCAAAACTCTGAGAGAAAGTATGCAAATTAATTTCCATTGTCATTCTTGCTATTATACTGCTCAAAGTAAAACTAGCTTATAAGGAATTTTTCCCTTTAGTATCAATATTTTAATGTGATTCTTTTTTATTTCTTATAAAACTTAACAATAAATTTGGAAAACATGCATAAGCTACGGATAATTTCTATCATGAAAATGAGATCGTTTATCATAGTAGTTGCTGTGAGGACCAAAATAAGTTATACAAGTAAAGCAATTAGAATAATACCCAGCAACATAGTAGGCATCTGCTATGATATAATGACCAGATTTAGTGAAATATAAAGATGCAAGGAACCTAGAGCCTTTCACAATCTGTGTCCAGCTTGAACATTTAAAACTACACTTATTTCCTATGGTATGGCTATGTTCAAAGTTGCTGGAAGAAAAGTTCTCAGACGTTGCTAGAAGATTTTTTATTCTCTCTATGCTGTCTCCACTTTTAAGTCTTTAGAAAAAAAAAAATACACCAAAGTCAAGTTTTAGGCTCACCCATGAACACTGTGATCCAAAAGCTGAATTAATCAAGTTTTAATTTCCTTAATTTTCTGTCTCCTTCATAATAAATCTACAGCTCTACCTAAGCTTTGCTTCTGCCTTGAACTAATTCTTCTTATGCAATTCTTCTGTCTTTGATAGTCTCCCTTGTGCTTTTTTGCTTTATTAATTCTCTGTTCTGAATTTTTAACTTCTCTCCACTTTCTTCATCTTATGAACATATTTATTCCTTGACTCTGCATCCCTCTAGCTCCATCTGTTGTATAAGAAAGGCTTTTGTAGTCAAGCTTCTAAACAGAAGTACTTAGCAAAACACTGTCTTCGCTTCCTCTCCATCCTACTGAAACTAAACATTATTTCCTGGTTCTCCTATATATGACTGTTCTTTTTAAAGTCATTGCCTCAATATATATGTTTACCAATCTCCAGAGTTCTACTTTTAAACAAGAACATATACAGTCACTCAAAATAATCTATATATATAGTCTTTCCAAATATTAATGATTATAACTGTTTTCATACTTTTAATTTCCATTATTTGAAATTAATGCTACAGAAACAACATTTAAAGTAATATTCGTTGAAAAATTTCTAAATCCAGGGTGGCACCTGTGGTTCAGTGAGTAGGGCACTGGCCCCATATATAGGAGGTGGCGGGTTCAAACCTGGCCTCAGACCCCACCCCCCCCAAAAAAATCTCTAAATCTGTTCAAAGACATCAAGATTCAAGAAGCTCAATAAACCCCAAACAAGATACATAACCTAATGTGGAGGTATAGCATAATAAAACATGTGAAAACCAAAGATAAAGACAGTATTTCTTAGTGCAAATTATGGAAATTAGAAGACAATGGTATTACATCTTTTAAACTGATGAAAGAAAGTAAATCAGAACATAGAATGCAATGATAAGCAAAACAGCCTTCAAAAATGGAGGAAGTAAAAGATTTTTTTTCAATAGACAAAACCCAATATTCACTGACAGCAATAAACAGCAAATGAGATAAAGATCCTAGATGAATTACATTAATAAACAAGGGACTGAAAAATGTAAAAAGTCATAAATGGCTGGAAAAATCTAAGTGTATATTGACTGTTTAAAATAATATTTTGTAAGGTTTAAAATTTTATGTACAGAGAATTAAAACTCATAATGACAATCACACTAAAGGGAAGAGAGATAAAGTTCACACAAAAGGGAAGCGAGACAAAGTTTAGATGTTATACATCTATCTGTGCATTACCTTGGAAACAAAAATAAAAAAAATATTCATTTATTAGATTCCAAGGAGTCAAGAATTCATTTGTAATCTCTAGCATAACCACTAAAAATACTGAACAACTGCATTACTTATTAGCTCATAAAGGGAAAAATGAATTAACTAAATATATCTGAATAAGCAAGGTGAAGAAAAAAAATGGAAAAGAACAAGCAGGGCAAATAAAAAATAAGATGACAGATTTATATAATTCACTGCAAAAAAAGAAACTGGATAAAATATTCCTATTAAAAGACAAAGGTTGAAGGAAAACAAAACCCAAGTACATATAACTTAAAAGAAACATCTTAAATAAAAGATACAGAAATGTTGAAAGTAAAAGACTGGAAAAGTATATTACAAAAATACCTCGAGAAAACTGATACAGTCATACGAGCATCAGACAAAGCACACTTTTAGGCAAGAAGTATTATTAGAGATAAAGGAAGTATTACATAATGATTAAAGAATCAATTTAACAAAAGGCATGTTTTTAGTTATTGGGTATAATAACTAAAAATAAACACTCTTTTCAAACGCACATAGCATACTGACCATATGCTGGGTTATCAACCAAATTTCAACAAGTGTCAAAGAAATGAAATCATACAGGGTCAATTGTTGTTTGGATATTTGTAATAATAAAAAGAAAACTAGAAAATTCCAAATGTTTAGAAACCAAACAGCCCGTTTCTGAAAAATAATAAAAATATGGCATATCATCATTTTGGCAGGGACAGATGTTAGAAGCAGAGTAGTAATAGTAGTTCTCTATGCATTCTACCTCTGGTATGTTTGAAATTTTACATTAAAAATGGATAAATATAAAATCTTATAAAATGTGGACAGACCAGTGCTTAAATGGAAATTTACAGACTTAAATATATGTTAGAAATGGGGGAGGGTGCTTAAAAAAAAAAAAATCAAGCAGCTAAAGCTTTCATAAGAAGCTAAAACAGAACAGTAAAACTAAAACCTCCTAAGTAGAAAAACAGAAATAGGAGCAGAAATCAATGAAATACAGAACAAACATAAAAATGAACACAAAACAAAACAAAACCCAAAAGTTAAATCTTTGAACCAGCTAATAAAATTGATAAGCCCCTAAGAGTAATCAAAAAGAAGAGAAGGTACGTATTTCCATTATTGTTGATAATATTTATATTGGTTATATTTATGTTACCAACCTTGAAAATTTTGATGAAATGACACAAAAAAGAATTAGGAAATCTGAATAGTCCTGTGTCTGATAAAGAAATTAAAATCTATAATTGATAATCAACTATCAGTAAAAATCTAGGCTCAGATGGCTTCACCAGAGAAATCCACCAAACATTTAAGAGAGAAATAACAACAAATCTTAAATTCTTCTACATGTTGTAGAAAAGAACCATGATACAACATATTTTATTTCCTAGCAACATTTGATGAGAATATCAGAAGAAAAATTACATAGCATCCCTTTCATGAACATAGATACAAAAATCTTAGATAAAATAAATCCAATCCAATTTTATGTATGTGCGTACATTTATATGCATATATGAATATGTGCAGACAGTATTATTACATGGCAACCAAGATGGGTTTATTCCAGGACTATAAGGTCGTAAACCAACTACCATATATACTCGAGTATAAGCCGAGTTTTTTCGGAGCAAAATTTGTGCCGAGTTCGGGTTTTTCTGCACAAATTTTGTGCCGAAAAATTCGGCTTATACTCGAGTATATATGGTGCTGCAATTTACCGAACAATAAAATAAAAGAGGAAAAAAACAGAATCATCTCAATTACTGCAAAAAACACGTAATAAAAATTTAGTCATGTCCTTACCCTGTTTAACATAGTGATCTATAAAATCACTATGCTATTTACACATAGTAAATAAATACCACACTTAACAATAAATACTGAAAGCTATCCTGTGAGATCAGGGACAAAATAAAAATGCTTATGATGACCCCTGGAACAGAAGTCCTAACCAGTACAACAAGCCAAGAAAGCAAGATCCAAAGCATCTACAGATTCTTTAATAAACTTAAAAGTGTCTCTGGATACAAAGTCAATATGCAAAATACATCCAGACAGTGAAAAGAAGTAAACCTGACTTCCTGATCTCACACCATTTGTACAAATCAAATGTGAAAACATCAGAATAGTCAGCCCCCAGAATGGGAGAAAATATTTGCATATTTGTATACAAATTTTTTTGTATAAAACTTATACAAATTTTTATATTTTTATCGTTATACCTCCGATAAAGGTCTAATAACCAGAATCCACAGAGAACTCAAATTTATTAGCAAGAAAAGAACACGTGATCCCATCTGAGGGAGGGCAAGGGACTTGAAGAGAAACTTCTCTAAAGAAGACAGATGCGATTTTGCTTTACTTACTTTTTTGGCTGTGCAGAAGCTTTTTAGTTTGATCAGGTCCCAGTAGTCTAGTTTTGAACCTGCTTCAATTGCCCGGGGGGTCCTCCTCATAAATACTCACCCAGACCAATTTCTTCAAGGGTTTTTCCTGCACTCTCTTCTACTATTTTTATAGTTTCATGTCTTAAGTTTAAATCTTTAATCCAGTGAGAGTCTATCTTAGTTAATGGCGAAAGGTGTGGATCCAGTTTCAGTCTTCTACAGGTTGCCAGCCAGTTCACCCAGCACCATTTGTTAAATATGGAATCTTTTCCCCACTGAATGTTTTTAATTGGCTTGTCAAAGATCAAATAATGGTAAGTAGCTGGATCC
>CAUYPK010113060.1:0-17025 GCA_963574355.1 Loris lydekkerianus
AGACACCAACACCGAATTGTTTGGGGGGGTGGTGTTTGGTCTTAATTCATAATTTATTTTTATTTTAGTGGTCCAGTTTGTTGATTACTTTAGGGAGTGTGTGGGGGGGGGGGGGGGGCCCCAAGGATTGTAAAAAACACATCACCTTTCAGGGCTGAGATGGAACCAGAATTGTCAAGCTCTGACATCTAATCAGCCATCCTTTCCACCACCCAGTTCACTGCCCGGCATTAGTCTCCCTCACCAGCTATGTAATTAACGCTTTCGATTATACTTGGACTCTGTTTTATTGAAGTATTTTTATATGAGGCTTTTGAGGGGAAACTCTCCCTATTCCACTCTGGTAGCCAGCTCAATCTGATTCCTGTAATTATGGGCACGCCCACAGAGACATATTAATCATTTCATTAGAAAACTGAGAGAGGAATGGAAAGTGGGAAATCTTAAAATGGTTTTGGAGGAAACAGGCCTATGTGAAAAAATTCAGCAGAGATTTATTAGAAGAAGCCATAAAATATTAAATCAGCCAATAAACAAATGTTTATTGAGAGTTTTTTTGGTATAAATAACTTCAATTACCATGATGGAAAGAGCAGACATAGTCCACATCTTCAGGGAAACAAAATTTGTGTATGTGTAGTAACGCACCCTTTATATGCTTAATAGAGTAGGCAGAGCATTACACTTGTGCCCAAATGTCACACTTCCAGAGTCATAGCTCTTTTTTTCCAAATCTATGTGATCAAGAGTGTCAGATTCCTTATTTAAAAAAATATGTAGAAAATGACCTTATAAATTGACAAGCCCTACACACATACCTTATCATAAAAACAGTGCAGCGGTAAAATTTCAAGGGCCATGACAGTAATAAAAAATTAAATCTTTCTGGACTAAGAGACATTTCCTGAGACAATTCAGAAAATAGGATTTAAATAAATGGAAAAGACAATGAACAACCTAACTTCATGACTCAGGAAAAATGTACTATATGCGCCTCACACCCTAAACCAGGACAAATCTAAATGGATCATTTAACTTCAGGAAGAAAAAAGAAAAAGAAAACATATAAATTCTAAAGGAAAATATGCTAATTCTTTCATTAGCTTAAGGAGAACTTTTCTGAGTCTCCAAATCTAGAAACATTGAAGAAAAGACTGATTAAATCCAACTACGGGGGGGAAAAAAAAGGACATCTTGTCCAGAAGTACAATGTAGGCAAAGTCAAAAGACAACAACAAATTGGGGGAGAAATATCACCTCATATCTCAGGCAAAAGGTGACCCTTCCTATTGTAGAAAGAACTCTTAGAAATTGATTTTTTAAATGTCATAGAAAAAAATTCAATGTATATGAATAGATACAACAAATTTAACATTTGTTAAACATCAACCAAATTGCTATTAGATATGTGAAAACAAATTCTTAAATGTGAAAATTTCTTAAATACATTCCTAAGAAGGGCAAGTTAAAAGTATATGTTAATACTCCATTCTTCCCCAAAGACAACAGAAAAAATTCAAAGGTTTAATAATATACTCTATTAGTTGTGGAGTAATAGAACTTCCATATTTCTGGAAAGAGCATGAATTAGCATAACCCTCAGAGATGGCAACTTTACAATATTTCTTAAATGCCACAACATATGCTTTTTAACTCAGAAGTTCCATTTTTGGGTAATTAATCCTAGATACTAGCAGGCTGCATTATTTACAATAACAAAAAAATAAAAATAGTAAACAATTGATATGTCTACCCATAGAGAACTGTCAAAGTATATCCACTCATGTAAAGTCACAGTATTTGATTGTTTTAAAAAATGTGCATGTTCTTTACATATCGTCACAGAAAGAGGTATCAGTAAGTGAAAAGAGTAGTGTGCAAAAATAGAAAAATGGAGGGAGGAAAAGAGTATATTTATTGTATAAACAAAAGAAACCACGTGGCTGCAAAAATGTCTACAGACCATTAGAGCTCAGGGGGTGTTATCTGAGGAGAGGGGGCATGTTGAGACCTAGTCAGATAAAAAGGAACACTTCAGGGCATAATTTTAATAATTTGTGGCTTTCGGGCCAGCTGACATGTTGTTTATTAAATTTTTTAATAAAAAAGTTAATGTTAGGCATTCCTTTCAAATTATAGCAAGGGCATTAAAATCTTTAGAAAGTCTCATAAATTTTCTCTCTGTATTTTATTTCTCTCAGCCTTTTGCCCTATGGAAAAGTAACAATTTTTTTTATGCAGCGTCCTTTACAAATATTCTAAATGTTCTAGTGACAATTTTTGTTTTCATTGTTCTTGTCTGGATCCCAAAGTAAAGCCGTCTATGATGATCAGATTATTAGACTGTAAGAGTTATTTGCTGTTGTTTGTAAAAGTCAGAGTTCTTAAAGATTTTTCAAGATCAAGTAATTTTCTCTTTGTAAAATTTAACATTCTATTAAATTTTACACTATATAAGATTTTCACTGCATAAGCATCAGTTATTATCAATAATTCTGTTTTCCTTGCGAACCCTTGGAATAGACTCTCCATAATCCAGCGCTGAGTCTATCGTCGAGACTTAAAGCCCATGGAAGTTGATAATGAAAAAGTCATTGTTCTTTTTAAATATCCTGTGTTAAATTATCAATGCTTAGATAATAAAGGACAGACTTCACAATATTAAAAACCAATAGATTTAATTAAATGATATAGAGACAAAATAATTTTGGCATCCCTAGAAGACAGATTTAATCAAATTTATTTTGAAACTATCAAGAAATTTCATTATGAGCAATCAGAGAACAGACCTGCAAGTGATGAGATTATTCTGGGATGAATTTAGTTTGGGGTAGGAACAAGTTTCCAAGAAATGTAGGGAAATCCCTAGATGTAGAAGGGTGAAATAATAGTATAGAAAATTTTTTCTCCCAGGGGGAAAAAATAATCAGAAGGTGATGACAGCTCACTTCCCAGGTTATCTCTCGTTTGTTCCACTGACAGACACCATGTTTGGCTGCCTGCATCACAAAACAATGACAGTTGCTGGGCACATCCTCTTAGCAGCCTGGTACAATGGCCTCCTGGAAATACTGACTCCCACCTGATACCAGGCAGCTGGTGCTTTCAAGTCTTGCTGAAGCCTTGCATGGTCATTTTCAATCAGCTACGTAATTCTAAGAACAATGCACAGGACACTTTTAGCAGTGACAAAAATAACACCCATAGAGATTAGCCAAGGGCTTTGCAAGAAGACATTGCCAGCTGCCTATTTAAAATTTTATTAGACTTTGTTTCTATTAGGTCATTACATCTGAAATATCAGATTTCGATTTAAAACTTTAGTTTATTATACCTCAAAAAGAAGCAGTGCAATTAATCAAAATATGCACTTAAACTACTGCCATCTGAACAGTGGTCTGTTTGTGCCACCAGTAAAGAAGCCTGGAGAGCAAGTGGTGATAAAATTGCGAAAGGCATTTTCCACAGCTTGCTGAGAACTGAATGTTCTTCTTTGCAAGGAGTGGTCCAAAGCCTGGAAGAAGTGGTAGTCAGGGAGTGCGAGTTCTGATGAGTGCTGTGGATGACAGAGAGTTTCCAAGTCCAACTTCTGTAGTTTGAGCAGCATGGTTTGTGCAACATATGGCTGAGCATTATCTTGCAAGAGGATTGGCCTGTGTCTGTTGAACAATGGCGGCTGCTTAATGGCACGTAGTTGCAGTAGACATCCACATGAATCTGAAGCGATTAGTACCAGTGTTTTTTTGGATGAATATTTGATTTTAGACTATGTTTTGGCACTTCCCATCTTTATCCAATCATTGTGTCCAATGCTTATGATTGTCAAATCATTTTTCATCGCACATAACAACACAGTTAGAAATGGCTTACCTTTACGGCACAATGGCAAAGAAAGGCAAGTTTCAAGACAATTTCTCTTCTGACATTCATTTAATTCATGCAGAACCCATCTTTCCAGCTTCTTTCCCTTGCCAATTTGTTTCCAATGGTCCAATATTTTTGGAATAGCTACATCAAATCATGCTGCTAATTCATGCATAGGTTGAGATGGACTCCCTTCCACTTCAGCTTTCCGCTTATCATATCCACCTTGGTCTCTGGTCACCCATGTGACTCATTTTCAAGATCAAAATCACCAGAACGGAACTTCTCAAACCACCAGTGTACTGTGCATTCATTACCCACATCCTTCCCAAATACTTAATTGATATTTTGTACTGGCTGCACTGCACTGGTTCCATGATGAAACGCATGTTCAAAAATAACATTCATTTTTTATTTATCCACGGTTTCATAAAAATTGCTCTAAAAAAATGTGAAAGAGGCCAAAACACGCATTTGAAAGACTGAGGATGTACCTTCACAATAAAAACAAACCAAGAGGGCTGCGCCTGTGG
Source organism: Loris lydekkerianus (assembly GCA_963574355.1). Lineage (NCBI taxonomy): Eukaryota > Metazoa > Chordata > Mammalia > Primates > Lorisidae > Loris > Loris lydekkerianus. The sequence goes on from CAUYPK010113060.1 coordinate 4,398, forward strand.
CTTAGTGAGTAAGGCGCCTGTGGCTCAGTGAGTAGGGCGCTGGCCCCAAATACCGAGGGTGGCGAGTTCAAATCCAGCCCAAGCCAAATTGCAACATAAATAAATAAATAAATAAATGAAAAGCCAAGAAGTGTCAAAATGAAATGTCAGAGATATCAACTGTCAAACTTAGTACTAAATGAAACCATTTCATACTTAAAAACATTAATATCACTGATATTTGTGTGGTTGGTGAAAGGCAAGAAGATTCCTAGCACAACACTTGACATAGGATTGTAATGAATACTGGTTCAATTGCACATTAACAGCATGTATTTTGCATTCTGTATGCTAATCTAAGTATGCCAACCTAAGTATGCTAACCTAAGTCCTATAATTGGGTAATAGCCATATGGAGATATAAGATGACTTTTCTTCTGTATGTTAATTTTGAATATGTCGTAAGCTTACTAATGTATTTACCTATCCCCTTAAAATTAAATTATCTCTAAATACTGCCCTTAATTGTCTCAACCTGTACTATAATACTAATAAATAGGTCATTTGAGTTTTAATAATAAAAAAAAAATTGGACATCCAAAAACCCTATTAATGGCAAAAACAGAAGCTACTGAGAAATTGATTTTGTTTTATTTTGTGAACATTGGGAAAGAAATAAGGGAAATAACACCCTGTTTCATTGCTATTTTGAGCTGTCTGTGCTGCATTGGTTCCATGATGTAATGCATAATCCAAAATAACATGAATTGTTTACTTTTCCATGGTTTCACAAAAATTGCTCTTAAAAAATGTGGGAGAAATTTGGAGGCTTATTCATAATATTAGGAGTTTTCATTAATATCCAGTTTTAGCCTTCTTTCTGGATATGTTTTATTCCTATTATTGTGATTTTTTTTTTGTCCCTGAATCAGAATTGTGCTACTTTCTCACTCTTCTATGGATAATTGTAAACAGTTTGAAAGATTGTCTAAAAAATATAGACTGTAAGTAAATAAAACTACACAAAAAGCAGCAAGAAGATTAACCTCCAGACTTTTGTTGAGTGTTATGGTCCAAACACTGTGCTAGGGAGAGGCTCAAAAATGGAAACAACACAATTCCACCTTCATCGGGATTGGTATCGAGGAGAAACACAGGTAAACACAGAACATTATTACAAAAGGAGGTATGACAAATGTAGTCATAAATACACCCAAGGCATTAAAGGAGAACTGAACAGAAGGACCTAATATAACCTATGATGGTATAGCTTTAAAACCACTTTTAATTACTAAATGTCATATATCTTGAAAATTTCCCCTACTTAGGTTTGAAATGATTTAGTTACGTCTTTTCTTTGTATATAAATACCAGTACTTTCTGTGCATTTTTTAATTTGCAAAAATTGAGGGAAATGGTGATCCAAAATATTTTACAAAGTAAAATAGGCATAAATTTATCTTCCTATGGTTTATCTTAAGCAAATGCTCAATTTTGTTTGCATTCCATGAGAATGTATTTACTTGAATATTAAAAACAATCCACATATATGTCTAAATATTAGGCAGAAGCCAATCTATAACTTTAAAATTTCCTTGGATAATCCATAAAAAGGATAATTTAGATACAGATAAATGAAAACTAGCAGTATACTATAGTGATAATTTTGTATTTTCAGGAAAATCCTGTTACCTTTTTTTCCTTTTTATTATAATGACCAGCTTTGGTATTTCATTGTTACCGAGATCTATTTTTAGAATAAAATTTGTTCTAAGACTTAAAAAAAAAAAAAAAAAAAAGAAAAGAAAAGAAATCCTTGGGCAGAGGGGACAATGTTAGTTACAAGAAGAGAAGGGAGTATCAGCACAGGAAGTGAAGCAGCCCACAGCACGGTGTGGGGGCTTTGATAGCACCGGAGCCGCAGGTCTGGGTTCTGAGGGTTTTGATAAGGCTGGAGCAGGTGGCAGGGGCCCACTTCCACAGAGATTATTTACTACACAAAACATACAGGGGCACCTCAAACACTACAGTAAATGTCAACCGTACTAGACTACTCCAATAGTTATCATTTTTCTAGCTTATCAGATTTCTGCATGACGTACTAATAGTAAGCCCTGAAGATATTCACTGATCTGTATATTTTATTACAAACATAATCTCTTTCCTTCTCTTACTCAATTCCTTAACCTGATAATTGCCTGCTATGATATTATTATATAAGGAGACACTTGATTCAAGAAAGAAATGCACAGGTTCCAGAAGGAAGGCAGTTCTCAGGCAAGGCAGAACCTTTGATCTTGACAAAGTTTAAGCAACCATCTTACATGGTAGGGGTGGCTGAGAAAGCCTGAAAATATCTCCACATTGTCCTTTACCTTCTTCTTTTTTCCTTCCTTGAATCCTTTCCAAATCTTCTATCTTTTTCCTTATAAGAAACTTCCAGTTTTGTTTCAACTGTAATATTTCAACATTTTACTCATACTTTGCTCTAAGTACCTAAATATGAAGAATTCTGCCTATGCCTCCAGAAACAGATTTACTCATTCATGAATCTAGTCGTTAATTTTGGTTGAGTGGCTACCGAGTACTGGGCAATGTGATAGCTTTCAGACAAAGAGTGGAAGGCAAGGAGATGTGAAGCCCAGTAGGGAAAGAGATATCTGTCAAATAATCATACAACTGGGTATATGTAATTATATGTGCTAATAAGTTTATGAGGGACAAGGGCAGGATGTTAGCAAAAAACTTTAAGAGGTGAACCTTTCCTATTTTGGGAAACCATTGAAGGCTTCTCTCTGGGAGGGTTACATTTGATCTGAAGGTGAAAAAGTGGAGGATCATTCAAAGCATAACACACAGCATGTGCAAAAGCTATGAGGCAGAAAGGACCATGAAACTGAAAGAAGTCCACTGTGGCTGAGGTTCAGAGGGAAAAGAAGAGGACAGGAAAGAAGCAGCTGGAGACACAAACAGATACTGTTTTCTTCAAGACTTGGTAAGCCAAGCAAACAGGTCTTAATCTTTAGCCTAAGAGAATTTGGAGGCAGTAGGTGTTTGAGTATGACTTAGTCAGATTTGCATTTTTTGAAAAGCACATAGTTGTAAAGTGGCAAGAGTGAATCCATGGAAACTATTCTCCTGATCAGACAAAAGATGATTGCAATTTACAATCCAGGGGTGGTGGAGGTGGTGGAGAAGTAGAGAAGCAGGAGGATTCTGCCGTTATTTACAAGGCTAAAATGATAAGACTGAAGTAAAAGAAGCAATAGGCCAAAGTGGTTAGGAGGATAAGTTCTGGGGTCAAATTACCTCGTATAAATAATGGTTCTGACTCTTGTTAGCTGTGTGACTTTAAACAAGTCCATTAACTTTAGTCTCAGTTTTGTTATGTGTAAAGTGGTCATAGTATTGGTACTTCCCTTCCAGGGTTGTTGTAAGGACTAAATGCTCAGTAGACATAAGCATCTAGTGTGGTGCCTGACACACTTGAGTGCTCTGGCATGTTGGATGCTGGTCATTTGGACATGGGGAATGTAGATGGAGCAGGAGGAATCAAGGAGGATTCTGAAAATGACATCCAGTGTATTCAAGCATAGCTGAATCAGTTTAGAATTCATCATTTAAGAGCACAGAATTGTTATACTCAGCCAGGGTTGTCCAACCTTTTTTCTTTTCTGCTGCACCCTGGAAGAACAGAGGCAGCAGAGGCGGCAGGGGAAATGAACCCCTCTGAGTCACACTTAAGAGACAAATTGATACAACTTGAGGCTTAAAGTAAACTTTGAACATTTCCAGACATAGAATGAAAAATGTAGAAGTGTCAGTAAAGGACTCTGACAAGAGGTAATAATTCCTAGTTAGGAGTGGCATGAGACAGATTGCCAGGAAACCTTTAGGAAAGAGTTAATAAAACCTGAGCATACCTAAAAGAAGAGAGATTCGGAATAACAAAGAAAAAGATGTTATCTCAGATGCTTCTAGGTCAGGGCTTTCAGCAGTTCCTAGCAAAGAAGGAACTAGAAATTAATAATGGAACTTTTGTTTGTATTTTGCTGCATAGTTAAATATTTTAAAATCAATCATATTCATATATGAATTATTATTGTGAATTCAGTTATTTTAATCTAATTAATCCTATCATCTTCATAAAATCCTAAATGAACAAAATCCCCCAAAGATTACTATGCATTACATATCTCAATTGCAGAATTGTGTTCAAAGTTCTGCTGTTCAGAATTTTCACCAAGAAACTGGGTGAGCAGCATTCCTCATAGAATTTTGTGTTAATAAGTCCAATATCTGTGTGACAAGCTGATTCTAAAGAATGAATTCATTGCAGCAAAAGAACTTCTTAGGCAGGTTTAAGACTGTTTCTCCATGAGGACTTTTTTTTTTTTTAAATTACCATTTTGATAAACAGCTATCATTATAAGAAGAGTAAAAGTCTAGCAATTATGTTCTTCTGAAACCCTTATAAAAAAAAAAAAATAAAGAGGGGCGGCACCTGTGGCTCAAAGGAGTAGGGCACCGGTCCCATATGCCAGAGGTGGCAGGTGCAAACCCAGCCCCGGCCAAAAAAAAAAAAAAGAAAGAAAGAAAGAAAGAAAAAAAGACAGAGAAACAGATGTTTAAAAAAGATAATAACTTTCTCTTCCTGCTGTTCTATAAACTGCCCCGCTCCTCCTCCCCAAAGCATACCAAACAAACAAACAAACAAACAAACATTTTAAATGTATGTTTTGGTTGAGGTGAGCTTCTAAAGTTTTAAATTAAGACAAAATTTGTAATTTCATACACATGTTCACAGACAGATCCATATGTCTCAGCATGTCCAAAAAGCTCCTGCAGGGTGATGAACATTCTTTGTTATTTGTAGAATTCGTCCAGCATCAAATGTGTAAATTTTTAACCTTTTAAAAGGATTCATATCTTTAAAAACTTCTGAATACGATTTATATGTGTATAAAAACTACTTCCAATGTCTTTTTATAATTCTACACAAGTAATTTTACACTGTATGCACCATTCTTGAATCAAGGCCTAATTTTAACCAGTAGGAAAGTTGATGCAATCATGCTTGCAGTATTTTTGAACTTCAGTACAAAAGTAAATTTAGCATAGGCTTTAAGGCACATAGCATCAGTTTTTAATTACTTGTCTTTAACCTAGCATCTACATGTATTTGCCCATCTTTCCCCTGCAGGTAAGAACTGCCAGATGAATTGCCTAATAGATGTAAGTTGCTCTTAATTTTAACTTTTCCAGCTACTGCAATAATCTGGATGAGAGAAAAGGTGACTAGGACCAAGATGGTAGAGAAGAAGTGAACAGGTCAGAGTTAGGACATAGTTAAAGGTAAAGCACATAGCATTGCATTTGCTGATGTTTGGATGAGGAATATGAAATATGTCACAATTAGATGCTGTACTTCCAAAGGGTCTTAAATAATAAAAATATATGCAAGGGAAGAAAAGATGTGTCTTTGACATATTTTTCTCCTAAGAAATCCAAACATCAAGAAAAGCATTGTCGCCCTCGCCTTCCGTACGCTGGGTCTGCATAGACCAAGGCAGTGTCTCTGACATTGTTAAGCGACAGTTATTCCCACTTTGAATGCCCATCTGGGCTCTTCTCCTCTTTTTCTCCCTACAATCAGGTCCTCCCCAGCAATCAAGTGATATTTCCAAAGTGTAGGTCAGTCAAGGCGTTCTCCCCATTATCACTCAGAAGTCCTTGCTTTGGCTAACACAATCAATGCTTTCTTGGCGTACAGTGACCCCTGTCTGCGGAAATGCTGTGTAGAGTTCAGCTATCAAGAAGGCGGTGATGCAGAGTGAAAGAAAATTCAACTTGGAATCAGATGTGGATTTGAGCCTCAGTTCTCACGAGATACACTCAAGTGGCTTACCTGGTTTTTTTAATCTGTAAAATGGGAATGAGTTCAACTACACAGTCATGTATTCCGTAATGACAGAGATGCATCTTGAGAAGTACATTGTTAGGTGATTTTGTCATCATGCTAACATCACTGAGTGTACTTTTGCTAAGCTAGGTAATGCAGGCCATTACATGCCAAGGCTATATGGAATAGCCCATGGCTCCTAGGCTGCAAACCTGTACAGCATGTTACTGTACTGTAGGCAGCTGTAACACAGTTGTAAGTGCACATCTACACATATCTAAACACAAAACACAAAAAAAGTACAGTACAAATACTTCGGAAAAGTTAAAAAACACCTATAGTCCCAGCTACTTGGGAAGCTGAAGTAAGAGAACAGCTTGAGCCCAAGAGTTTGAGGTTGCTGTGAGCTGTGATGCCATGGCACTCTATCCAGAGCACCTGAGTGAGACTTTGTCTCAACAAAAAAATTAAAAAGTTAAAATTTAAAAAAAAATTTAAAAACTGTATGCCTGCACACGATCTTATGAGTAGTGAGTGAATGTGAAAGCCTTGGACATTACTGTATACTACTGAAGACTTTATAAGCACTGTACACTTAGGCTATTCTAAATTTATCAAAAAATTAATTGTGTACAATGGTATAATGGCTATAACAACATGAGGCAATATATTTTTTTTGGTTCCATTATAATCTCATGGGGCCACTGTCCCATGTGTGGTTGGTGGGTGAATAAAATGTGGCTACATGACATGTGACTATATTTCAAAGGAAATAGGGGTTGTGAAAATATTTTACTTAGTGAACTTTGATTTTACCAAAATTCCAGAGACCTAGTACAAATTCTAAATATTCATGTTATAAACAGCTGGAAGCCATAAATCAAAACCTAGCATAATATTTTTTCCTAAGTGAAAATAAAAATTGAAGCTTTTATTGATTTTAAAAATACTGTATTCTCATTTAATTTTTAAAAATCTGAATTCTTCATATAAAATTCAAATACAAAAAAGAGTAGAAAGTAAAGTCTCCAGAAGTCTCACCTCTCCCCTTAGACCCACTTCTTCAAATTCACTGTTTACCTTTCCAGAACCTGTATTGCATCCAAAAAATATTGTCCACAAATGGGATTATATAACCCATAACTACCTTATAACCTATATTTCACAAAACCATATATTGTAGACAATTTTCTGCACTAATAGATTTATATCTACTTCATCCTTTTTAAGGCTAATCCCAGTGGTCTCAATGATGCCTGAATATTAGACTCACTTAGTAAACTTAAAAAGTAAACAAGAAACAAAATATGCAAACAAACACACATCACCCCACACCAAAACCAAAGCTCCAAACACTCCTGAACCAATTGATCAAACCTCTCAGTCAGGGGTCTCAACAAGATGTAGGCAAATTGTTTTGCCCACACATCTTAGGCAGTACTCCATATGAAGGCCAGACAGTTAAGTTTGTGAACTCATCCTAGAAAAAGGTGTACGTACCTAGCTGCTGAACATCACTGCATTCACCTTTGAGGTACTCCTCTTGGGCAGCTATACCCCAACGCCAGTGGCTAGTTCACCCTTCAAAGCAATTTTGCGACTCCATTTGACCAAAAAGGCCATGCTATTAATCTTAAAAATAGCTAGAGGAGAAGGAAAAACACCACGTGAAGATGGAGGCAGAATTTTCTGTGATGCATCTACCAGCCAAAGAATGCCAAGGATTGGCAGCAACCATCGGAAGCTATAAGAGCAGCAGGGAACAGATGCTCCCTCAAAAGCTCCAGAAGCATCCAACCCTGGATGTCAGATTTCTTGACTCCAGAACTGTGAGAGAATGTATTTCTGTTGTTTTAAGTCACCCATTCTGTAGTATTTGGTACAATAGCCCTAGGCAACTAATACACCGTGTTTCTGCATAGGAGCAATAATGGGATGGGAAGAGGCCAGAAGAGACAAGAATGGTGATTATTACAAATATTTGTCCCTCTCATGCCATTTTTCGCCCGTGGGACACTGAGTACTCACAGCCAGAATACTCTAGAAAGTCTGCAGACCTCTGCTCTACTAGTTTTATGCTTACTAAGAGTCAGTTGTGCTTATTCCCAGTGATTTGTGTTATTATAATTTTGTACTCTGATTTAAAAAATAAAGGATAATTTTATTAACAGCCAGGGTAGAAAATGAGAGAGCTCATTAAAGGATAAACATTATTTTCTGAATTGTAACGATGAGTTCTGACTGTATTGTAACTTGAGCTATGAGCAAGCTAACCAAATCACTGATAAGTTATAGGATACACGCATACGGTGTTCACTGTATGCCAACACTAAACCCAAAGATGCGCCTACGTTAACTGAAGACCCTACATCCCAGAACGGGTGACGTCAAGTTCCAAACTCCAGCAGTCTGGCTCAAGGGACCATCCTCCTCCTCACTACTACAGGATGCTGCGTCTCTTCCTTGAGTGCATATCACTTGCACTAGCTCCAGATTTCTTTAATCCACGTAGACGTAGAAAAGCAGTAATTACAAAAGTCAGAGTGGTCGGCAAAACTCCTAGGTCACGTAAGGTTGTACCCAAATTTCTGCGAGCCACATTTTCCCCATCACTCAAAGTCTCTAGTTGCAACTGTCTTCAAACTGATTAATTCTATTACTAAAAGATACTTTCATTTTCTTTTCATTAGTTTTTCCAATTTGGGGGGTAGCTTCCTGTACTTTTGACTCAGGCGCTGAGTTCGCAGACGCACGTGTTTCTGGTGTCCGCATCCTAGGGGCGGGGCACGGGGCGGGGCAAGAGCCAGCGAGCCCCGCCCAGCGGCCCCAGCCCCAGCCCCACCCCCTCGAGGACGAACGCGCCTGTCCCCTCCGGCTTGCCGTACACTCAGCCGCGGCGTTCTCCGTTCTCCCTGCGTGGCTGACTCTGCAGCAGGGAGCCAGAACTTTACGCGCCTTCTCCATCACCGTGTCCCGCAGGTTCCCAGCTCTACCCGCTTGAGTGCCTTGTCGTCTCTGAGCCGTGGGGCAGGTCCGAGGACGGAAGTCCCGCCCCATGATGGCGGCGGCGGTGGCAGAGCTCGCGCCCCCCTGTGGAGGTCGGAGCGTCCTCTGCCAGCTTGTTGCTATCCAGCCAGTGGGAAAGCTGAGGACGTCGGACTGTCCTCCACGCCCGCCTTGCCTTTCTCCTAGCTTCTGCTCTAGAATCTCTGGGTGCTTTCTCTGAAAACTTGCACCTTCCCTCTCCCGGACCTGCTCCTTCTGGGGCGCTCTCTCCGTGGTGCTCGGTCATGTTTATCCCACAGTGCCGAACCACGGATTTTCCCGAACGTTAAGAGAGGCATGTGGCTGGGCGCGAACAAACCGCAACTTTGAATTCCGCGCCACCAAATAGGGTGACTTTTATGCAGCATAGATTATAGAGATGCTTAATAGTGTGCTTGCCACGGAGAAGTCTAGTGGAACAGACAGATTGATTAACGGGGAAGTACTGTGTTGAGTGAGAGGCTCTGTAATAGAAGTGCCAACACAGTGACCAGGAGAGCGTTGAGAAGGAGCTGGCAAGAGACGACTGGGAAGGGTCAGCCAAAGGATGGACACGTCCAGTCAACCAGGGAGTGCGGTATGTGTTACCTTCTCTAATATCTCTAGTTTACGGTCTAATTTACTCTTACCACAAGCAGTCAAGTGTAGGCCACCGTCTCTCCTTTCTCCAGTAGTTTACTTTGTGTTTCCTATTTCCCCTGTTGCTCCCTTGAAGTGAATTCTCACAACAGCCAGATTGAGGTGTTTACATACTGGAGATCTTGCAGTATAAATAAGTAAAGAACTAAATAAAATGTTGGGCAGTATTAACTGCTAGGAAGAAAAATAAACCATAGTATTAAGAATGATGGACTGGAGGAGTAGTGGCTATGGGGTAGGATAAGATAGGGTAGGCAAGAAAGACGTCTCTAAGAAAGGGACATTTGAGCAGAGCCCAGAGTCCTGTAAAGATCTGGGGCAAAAGCATTGTTGTCATAGGCTACTGCAGGTGTAAAGCCCCAAAAGTGAGAACAAGCTTAGAGGTGTGATCAAGGAACAGAAGGCCATTGTGCCCAGAGCTGAGCAAAAGAGAGAGGAGTAGTATGAGACAGAGTTCAGTTATGCCTGATCTTGTAAGGGCTTGTAGGTCTTTCATTTGGATTTTATTAATATTCTAAATTTGGGATTACAGGGGAAGGCTTTGAACAAGGCATGAAAGTGATACAATGTCATTTACACTTTTAAAAGATTACTGGCTTCTGTGTGGGGAACTAACATTATTGGGGTAAGAGTGTAACTGGGAAACCATATGAAGGCTGTTGCAGTAGTCCAAATGAAATGATGGTGACTTGGATTGGGGTAATAGTAAATTGAGAAGGTGGTGGTATGGTAGATTTGGGATGTATTTTGCAAGTAGAGCCAATACTGATGGATTTGATGTGGGGCTTGAAGCAAATTTCAAAAAAGCCTCTTAGGGCGGGGCCTGTGGCTCAAAGGAGTAGGGCGCTGGCCCCATATGCTGGAGGTGGCGGGTTCAAACCCAGCCCCGGCCAAAAACTGCAAAAAAAAAAAAAAAAAACTCTCTTAGATTTTTGTCCTGAGTAGTTGGATGAATAACAATAGGATTTACAAGAATTTGGGAAGATTGGAAGAAAGAAATGGAGAGCTCTCTGCCCAGGATATATTATAGTTGAGAAGCCTATTAGGTATTGTTTGCCTCTTGTTTCGTTTGTCTCTTGTTCTACTCTGATTTTCCATGTTCTCCTACTCTTTTGAAACTCTTTTTCTCACCTACTTGTCTCCATGGCTCAATGAGGTAGGTTCTCATCCTTTAGATGTTTAGCTTAATCTGAAGGGGATTTTCTTCAACTGTACTAGTCAGGGTTCTCCAGAGAGACAGAACGATAGGATATGTGTAGATACAGATGTAGACAGAGATACAGTACATAGATACATGAGAGAGGATTTACCAGGAGGATTGGCTCATACAATTATAGAAGCTGAGAAGTCCTTTGATAAGTTGTCTGCAAGCTAGAGGCCCAGGCATGCTGGTAATATGAAAACCTTCAGAAGCCAATACTATAACTCTTAGTCCTACTCTGAAGGCCTAAGAGCTTAGTGGGAGTCTCAGCTAGTGATGTTCTAGGCTGGAGAACCTGGGGTTCTGGCAAAAGAAGATTGTCCTTACTCTAGGAGAAAGAGAGTGAATTCTCCTTTCCTCTGCCTTTTTGTTCTGTCTGGACCCCAATCGGACTGGGTTGTGCCCATCCACAGTGGGAGTGGGTCTTCCCCAATTGGTCTACCAACTCAAACACCATTGTTCTCTGGAAACACCCTCACAGACACACCCAGAATAATGATTTACCAACTATGTAGGTATCCTTTAGTCCAGTCGAGTTGACACCTAAAATTTACCATCACACCAACTAATTGACTGGGTTTAGTTCCCTGTTCTATGTGTCCATAATACCTGTCACTGTGGATTGAAATTTCTTATTAAAAAGTTGTCCTATTTGATAGTCTCTACATTCTCTGAAACCCAGAACTATGTCTGTCTTGTTGATTACTGCCTTCCTAGTTTCTGGTACACAATATCAAATAAATTTTGAATGAATGAATACTGTAGGACAAATAGAGATTTCTCACATGAAGAAATGGTGCTGGTGGGGGTACAGAGGTGTCAGGCAGATGAAAGGGAAGCACCTTCCAAACAGAACAGAAAGTTAAAAGACTGAAGAGCCTGGTCCAGGCAGTTCAGTGGAGCAGTGGAGCCTCACAAACGGAGGTGAAGCTAGAGATAGTGGTGTCCAGTATGATGAGTTGAGCATACTACGCTAATGTCACCTTAATCTTTCTTCCTTAGTTTTCTTGACTGTAAGTGACCTCTCAATAAGGATAGTACTATAAATAGTACTTCTGTTTGCTGTAAGAATAAGATTAAATGAAAAGCATTTAGCAGTGTCTTTATGTGAGAATGCACAATAAATATAGCCATTATTATTTTAGTATAGCAAAGCAGTTATTTAGAGAGGCTTAAGATAATGTTTGAAAGGTGTTTTCTGTATGGAAGTTACTGGCCCTCTTCTACAGTCATGTGATTCATTAGGAATGGCTGTGAATTTTGTTAGTGGCATTTCTGTAGCATTGGTAGTTCTAATACACCATAAGGAAGGAAAAATTGAAGGGAAGTTTGGTAGTAAGAGTAGAGCAACTCCAAATACAAACAAGTATATACATAATTAGAACATTTCAAAGGAGTTTTTTTTAAAAGCTTTAAAATGCTTATTTCTAGCTAGCTTTTTTAAAAATTTAATTTGTTTTATTTTTTTTTATTAAATCATAGCTGTGTACATTAATGTGATCATGGGGCACCACACTGGTTTTATAGACCGTTTGACACATTTTCATCACACTGCTTAACATAGCCTTCCTGGCATTTTCTTAGTTATTGTGTTAACACATTTATATTCTACATTTACTAAATTTCACATGTACCCTTGTAAGATGCACCGCAGGTGTAATCCCACCAATCACCCTTCCTCCACCCATCCTCCGCCCTCCCTCCCCTCCCACTCCCCCTTCCTCCTATTCTTAGGTTATAACTGGGTTATAGCTTTCATATGAAAGCCCTTAATTGGTTTCATAGTAGGGCTGAGTACATTGGATTCTTTTTCTTCCATTCTTGAGATACTTTACTAAGAAGAATATGTTCCAGCTCCATCC